>VZRU01014513.1:82286-137266 GCA_013398155.1 Pedionomus torquatus | reverse complement strand
GAAATGCAAAGTCCACCTCTTTTTTTTTTTTTTTTTTTTTTTTTTTTTTTTTTTTTGACCCAAACTCATATAGCCTGGCAACTGGCTGCTACAAGTCATCACGTTCTGGCTCCCAAGGCCATGGAAAATTCATAACGTCCTGTCATCACCGCCCACCTTGCCATCAAATGTCTTCTCACAAAATAGCCTTGTAGTAAACGGGATTCTGTATTGTAATTCTTCTGAAGACTTGCAAATGCTACAGAAGGCACTTGCCCCATTTTTAAGCAATCACCAATGATTTCGCTTGTTTTTTAGGCATATTTTAGAAGGGGAAAAAAAAAAAGAGACCCTGGTGCCTTTGCAAGAACACATTGTTTCTGGAAGCCATCACACTAATAATGAACAAAAGAGCTACTGTATACAAGCAGGCTATAGGTGACATTTCAAGATATAAATGATTATTCTTTTCTTTACTCTGACAACTTCCAGGTTATCAATTGTTTTCTAAGCATTTTAGGCTCCATGAAACTGGCATTATGGGGAAATGCTATTGTTTACCCTTTCACACTTGACAAAAGCAATTCCCACGTGAAAGACAAGTTTAGCCGTGGGACACAGTCTCGACACCTAAAGGAGGAAATAGTCTGGTGAGTTCCCAAGCACAAGAAACTGTCATGTTGTCACCCTCTATTTTAAAAGCACAGCCACTTTGTTCCTTTGCTGTAGCTATTTTGGTCACTACGCTCTGTTTTGTTAAGGCTTATGTAAATGCTATATAAATGATCGATCATAAATGTAACCAAAAATAATAAAAGCTATGTATTGTAAAAAAATAAAGTTATCAGATCTATTAAAAATAGTAACTTCTTCCTTATACAGAATTTATAATACACAGAAACATTTCATAGCAAAATCATGATGAAGGAAAAACAAGGGGAAATGCTCACGAGGAAGTTTTAGGTTGCCCTTAATTCTCCTTCAGCAGTTTGACTGGTTCTTAATCCCCATAATAAATCCAATTGTCATTTGCATACCAAAAGCAACAACTATTTTTAATGACTTCAATTCTGAATTTGTGTTTTTAAAAACCTATTAAAGAACTCACTGTGCTGGCTGCAACCTTGTCAGTCATGTTAGTGTAAAATTTCTCATTTAATAAACTAATTACAACGTTACAAATTCCTGTGTCTTCAGGCCAGGAGCAACATTCACCCTTTTATCAGTAGCTTTTTACATTAGTGCAGAACTGACTTTAAAAATTGACCAACACAGCAACTGGAAGTCTACCTGGATTTATTTGGAGAAACATGGTTCACGTCTGCCAGTTTTAAAATCATCATCATTATAAATGATATGATAGGTCTGTGCATTATATCAACATTTTTATTTCTTCCCTGCATACTTCCTTTAGAAGATACTTTTTAAGATTAATGTACTTTAGTGTAGAAAATAATTTCAAATAAATAAGCATTAGAACTTGCTCAGCAGGTAATATTTATAAGTCCATCAAGATCAGATTAAAATAAAAAATATATAGTCCAGTCAATCTCAAACTGAATCGTGCTCGTTCTGCACATTCAAGTTAACTTATTAAACGTCCATTGTTGACTGAAAACAGCAGTTTTTAAAGTTAATCAGTTTATTCAGCTTTGACAGTTTTGACGAGGCCGATATCAAAGTGGAAGAAAAGATTGATCCAAAGTTTTCCTTATCGCTCAGTAGGAGACAGCAAGAGAAAAAATAACGACATGCAAAATGTAGCACAGGGGATCTTCCAAACCCCAGCTTCCACGTGCCTTGTCAAAGCAGAAAACACCCGTCTGAACTCAACTGGAAGCTCACGCGTTACGATTTTGTTTGCTATTCCTCCTACGTCCAACCCATGGGGGAATGTGCACCACCTCAGGGCCTGAAAGGTAGCAACAGTAATAAAAAATCAAGATGATATGAGACACCTGTGACTGTTTAATGAGTCCTTTAATGTTTTACATTGCTTTGTGTTGTACAATCACTCCTTGTGCTTTTATATTTGAGGATCCGAGAGTAAACAGCCTTTTTGTTGCAGTGCTCACCTCTGATTGTAACGTCTTTCTTTTGAAGCACTTCTTTCCCCGTGTATATGTTCCTTGCTCGGCAGGCATAGGTGCCCGAGTGTGCCAGGGAAACGTTCTTGATGGTCAGAGTGAGGGTGATGGAGTACTCCCTGTTGAGAGATCTTCTTACTTTCGTTTGATTGTTGGATGTCCTCGGTAAAATCCAAGCAACGTCTTTGTAGAGGAACTTGTTGGCCGAACAGGACAGAATCAAATTCTCTCCTTCAATGGGCATTTTTTCCAAACTAATATGGAATCCACTCGGTACATCTGTCAAAAATCAAGAACGCTTTTTAGTTTATATGAAATGAATGAGCCAAAATTAACACAGCTTATATTTTCCCCTTTATCAGGAAGCCTTTGAACTAATCAATGTCATTGTCTTCCTGCTGAAGTCTCTAATCTTTCCTTTCATGCACTATGCTCCAGCAATTCTTACAATTTGTCTTGGAACTGCAAGACACTTGGTCTCAGACATCAGTTGGTGTAAACTGAAGCTGCTCTTGGAAGCAAGGAGTTTGTACAAATGCTGTGCCAAGTTAAGACAGACTGGGGCAAGGTACCAAAAGCGGAATTATTTAAAGACAGCACAGTGGGACTATGAAAAAGGAGGAAAATTCTGATCTCAGTTCCAGTTTGTGAGCTGCATGAGAGAAAATGAATCTCAAGGGGACAGTAGAAAAATACTGCAGCTCATCACGCTTGGTTATGTTGTTTTGCTGCTATTGTGAGTGTTCAGACAAATTATGTCTCTTTCTTAAAAATATTTGAAATCCTGGGAAATTACTGAATCTGTGATTACACATCTGAGATTTCCTTTGGAACAGAAATATTTGCTCGCCACGCATTTAAGGTTTGTCAGACACCCAAAAGGAAAGCAGAAACAGTATCTGCTGGCCTGGGTGGCCAGCTGTGTGTGGGCAGCACGAGGATTGCTCCATTCAGGCTGCTTGGTATTAAACATAAGCGAATAATAGTTCCACCCGAGAGACATGAAAGATCATTGCACTAACCATTTGCAAAGTCCTAAATTTATACAAGGATTGTTCATGTCAGATAGTTTAGGCAGGGATAATTTAGCCACTCATGCTTGAAAAAGCCATGTTTGCAGTTCCTTGTAAGGTTACTGCAGCTTCCTCCACCTGAGGAGCCACACAGACCCACGGCGGCACCGACCGCCTCCACCTGGGGCTCTTCCCTCCAGGGAGGGAGAGTTACGCCACTGGCCTCAGTGAAAGTTCCTGAGAGAAAGCACTTCCAAGTTTTACTCCTAGAATACAACCTCTCTGCATTTATTTGTAGCCAATATTCTGATAAAGTCATTTCCTTCTTCTCGGTCAAATGACACCGACTTTGGCCATTTTCAATTGTTCTTTCGCTGCTAATTGCTACGGCACTTGGCTGTGAACTTGACTCAAAACCATAAGAATGATTTTGTCTTTCATAAGAGAGAATTATGCCTTCTTTTCTTGTCTCTTAGAGCATGAACAACTTCATGTCATCTTTCACTGAGTTCCACGCTTACCAATATTGCTTTAGGTTTAACATCACAGCAGCGGGGACACGTAAAGAGTAGATCTCCAGCAAATGGTATCCCACACCTTCTTTCTGTAGCCTTTATGTTACTTGACCATTCCATCAGAAAGCTTCTCCTTAATTCTCCACAATGCAAACTGAGCTGCCTTGCCTCCCCAGGGGAACTACAAACACAACCTGCTCACCGCTGCCTCTCAAAGTTCTGCCTGTTGAAAGCCTGGCATCCGTTGCTCCCCTTAATATCCTCTTCCCACACTTTGCCCTGCTGATTGTAGGTGCTTTCCAGAGAGAGGCCTGATTTCTGTTGAACTCATTGTGCCCTTGCAGTGAGAGCCAAGTGTGTGCCTGTCACCATCTGTAGTTCAGCTGTGTGGTCCAAAGATCAACCAAATGGAGTCAGTGACACTAACATTAGACTGGATATTAAAGCCTGTGTGTTGACTTGTTCCTCTTACACATTATTGGGATCCCCTTTTTTCTTCTCTCCAGCAAACAAAACGATAAGAAACAGTAAGTTTAGAGAACTCATCTGTGAGCGACTATCACCAACATCCTTTTTGATACGTAAGGATGCATGGTGCCAGATTCTGGTCTCAGTTAAGAACACATTGACTGGAAGTGCTACTAAGATGAAAACTTTCCCACACAGGAAAACACACAGGGGTTACAGTGTATGTAGCCTAAGCCAGCAAAATACAGACTTCTACTTGAATATGATTGTTTTGTGTATGGGCCAAAGTTTACAGCCCATGGAGTGACAAAGGCACCTCCGGAGGGCAATGCAACTTGTCGCCTTAACATGAGTCCAATTCCAGAGATCCTGATCCTTCACATCTAATCATGAAGAGATCCCACATGACCAGCTTTAGGCTTAGATAACCTAACTTTAAAGCTTAAGTTAAATGAAGTTAATCCTGTGCTTAATTTTGTTAAACAGCACTGAATTCAGACACACTTAAATCCAATCAAGGGTCCAAAGTTTCAATCATAGTAAGTATTTGGATAAAAGAAATTGCTGCATCTTACAGTACATCTCGAATTGTTCTGATACTTTTTGGGAAAGCCAGGGTACAGGTCTGAAATACTGCACATTTTTGGCTTTTCCAGATGCTAGGAAGAGCCAAGCAAAAGCTCTTAAGATAAAACTAAAGATCCCCTGGGAGTGAGGCAAATGAACTATTTTTAACTTAAAAGGATAACATGCCAACAGAATAATATAATTGCAACCACTTCCATGTTGTCAGGTCTGGAGCTCTTCCTAGATATGGCTTCTATGCAGAAAGACTATTTTTCTGAAAAATCTAGGGACAAAAGCAAAAACACAGGATTCCGAGAGAATCATTCGTTTAAAGGGTATGAGCCCTCTAATATATGACACCTCTCACCAGTTGTTACAGACTCAGTCTAGCTAAATAATATGGCTGGGAATAATGTAAAAAGGTTTTATTTACTTTAGTGATTTGAAGCTTCCTGTGGAAATAGCTCCCAGGTTTCCTGATGGAAGATTTTGTTTATCTTTGCCAAGCACCATCAGGAATCTCAAAATAAAATGCGCTTAGTGACATTGGGAAACCAGGGAGATAAGGCAGAGCTGTTCCTGTTTCACCCTCTGTAATTGCAAACACACCCACAGGCCTGCTGTGTGCCAGCAAAACAGCCCAAAATATAGGGAAAGGGGCAGGCTGGAGGGAAGGGGACTACCCCAGTTAAATTTGGCATAAAGCTATTGTTACAGAGTGTTTCTGTACCACTGAGCAGGAGAGCCTTCAGAAATCACCTCTCCACACCGCTTTTATATAAGTCTCACAGAAACTTTTGTGCCCTGAACAAAGATTTGCTTTTAGAAAGAAGTTGTTGTGACAACACCCCAAAAAAGTCCATTTGACAGAGGCCATAAGAAAGCAAAGCTACGGCAGAATCCATGGACTTCTAGTCCCACACCCTCAGGCACAGGGTATAAAATTACACCACTCTCAAACCTGCCAGAAACACATACAGAAGTTGCACTTCAAGCCCAGAAATAATGAGATTTACAATAATTTAAGAAAGGCCTTGCTCTTACTGGGTCCTCTCTGCTATACCTTTTGCACTTATTTCCTCGGATCTACCTTTCCTGGAAAGAGTGGAACACACCGCTGCCAAACTGGGGTTGCTGGGACAAGCTCTGCCTTCCCATCACCTTCCCAGCAGTTTCTGCTAATTGAAAAGAGACTCCTCACACCACTAAAGCTGCTTTACTCAAGCACATTTGTTTTCTAATCCCCAGGACAAGGCCTGGATGACATTGCCTCCATGGAAAGGAATTCTTCCTGTTCAGGACAAGCGTTGTCTCCATCTGCTCTTTGGAGTCCTTTCTGGCTTGTCCCTTTTACAAAAGGCAGCAGCTCGTCTTCCTGTGAAGGATCATGGGATCACCTTCTCCTGCTTAGACACTTCTCTTACACTTACTTTTCTGTGGTTCAGGCTAGATTCATATGGCGCCAGAAGACCCAACAACAGAAGATAAACTAGCCCCAAGCTGTCAAACAAGACCTGAAGTATTGGTTTTGGACTCATCAGAAGGAAATACTTTGCAGTGTCCTGTTCACATCCATCAGCTGTTAGGGCTCTCATTTTTTTGTTCCCTCAATGTGTTTTTTTTTTGTATTCAGCAAATGCTGGACACATTTGTTTCATTGATGTGAAACACAGGCTGTCCCCCCGCCACAGCAGTTTGGTCTCACCCTGACAGAGGAGAATTACGACTCCACTGTGCGAGACTGGCAGATGCACTATGTCTGCAAATAGAAGAATGAGCCTAACTTGATTTTTGTAAGGACCAAACAGCAGTATTGTTTAAACAAACTGCCTTCAATCAGTGCCACTGAGTGCCAGTGGATGTTCAAGACTTTTCATGTCATACAATTAAAGTGCTAACCTCCAGGAAATCAAAAGATGAATGCATTTCAACTTCACCACCCTGTATAGAAAGTTTGCTACTAGTCAAGATACTAAGAATTTCCAAGCCATAATAAAGCAGATGCTCCTCTTTCTGAACACCAGCCAATACAAGAGTGTTCAAAGGGAATTCATAATGTTCTGCATGTTCTCATGCAAGCTTTGGTATCAAGAAGAAGGATTTCCTTCTATCCCTGGTCAAGATCTAAGAATGTGAGTTCTAAGTAGGGAAACTATCTCCTTCATGTCACAGCACTAAAATATCTGAAACCAACATCAAAACTTTGAAAGGGAGATTTGGGTACAGTGAATAGGGCCCATCAAAATTCATTTGGTTTTGGGATCTTCCATGGACATTTTGAAGACTGAGGACTAAGTTTTCTATGTTACTTGTAATCAGTAGTTTCTGAATGTGGAAGTGTATTCCTACAGCTAGTCAGAATATTTAAAAATTAAAAATTTTTGTCCACAGAATTTGTAAGGGGGACATTTTCAAAGAAGTCCTTTTTTTTTTTAACCAAATCTAGTGTGTGTGTCTCCTCTCTATTGATATGTCTCAGTATAGTAACAGGAAGAGTTTCACCAAAATCACTCATCAAATGATAAGCAAGAGACTGACAACAAAAATAAAAGGGATACATTAAAATTATTTTTCCATTTCAGCTTCAAGATTATGATTTTGAGATGAAAGTATTGGAATATTTTAACCTTTTTATCTTTTCTCATATTTCAGAATGAATTGCTTTTCTTTAACGACCTACACTGAAAGTTGTCATCAGCCTAATTGCTCTATGAACTACCACTTTGTTAACAAAACCAAAATAACATCTTTCACCAGAAAACAAACCCTTTTCTATGGCATCTGCAGACATTATGTTGCCAAATCATTCATCGGTTATTCTCAAAACCTCACTGTGTTTTTTTCAGTAATTCCTGAAATCAAGTATTTAGTCATTATTTTCTAAACCTGCAAACACTTGCATACACTTAATAATGGAAAAGTAACTGGAAAGCTGCTCCTATGTGTAGCTGACACAATCAGTCTTCTCAGTGCCATGGCCCAAATGACATCCAAACTTGTTCATCTCAGAGGAGGGAACAAAACTCCATAGTCTGTATCCTGTCACTTTTCTACCTACGAGTTGCCATAGTCCCTGAGAGCTGTGAGGGGCTACCCAGGTACCCCAATCATCTCTCCTCTGGCACCACACTGCCTACAGATGCTGGCACTGCTCTGGGCGCTACATTATGAAATCTCCTGGTTGGCAGCAGGATGAGGCTATAGACACCATCAGTGTCACACGCAAAACTGGCTTACTGGTGTATGAAAATACAGTAAAAAGTCATGCATGGAATGATTGTAGAGGATGGGTGATTTAAAAGGGGAAATTACAGGTTGCTATATTTGTGAGAAATTTGTGTCATGGTAGGATATTTGATGGAGGGATGAGTCATTCACCAAATTTGGTGTCTTTCTGAGAAATCCAGACCAGCTGCTGTGAAAAACCCCTCCAGGATCACCCAAAAGCATGGTGTCAGTTTACAGGTGCAAACATTACAACAATTCTGAAACTGTGGTATATGAAAAAGCCACAACAGCTTAACAGCTATAATCTCAGGACCCAGAAACACATTTGGCTCTAGTGGGGACTAGATCTTACCTGTTACAATAAAGCTAACATTTCTTTCAGATTTTCCCACTTTATTGGATGCCACACAGCTGTAGATTCCAGAAGATTTGGCTTCAGCTACAACGAGAGTGCTAGCAGTCTGCAAAAGAAAGAAGAGTGTCAGCTCTCATTGGATCAGAAACTCAGTTAAAGCTTCTCTTCTCTTTTTCCTAAGTCACCATTGACAGTTCCAAGATTCAGTCTCTCCATTCAGTGACAGGCATCACTGGAGGTACTTAAAGGAGATACCACCATATACAGTTTTGGAAAGAACAGAAGAATAGCAGAAAACAAGCTTCTTGGGAAACCCTTATATTATCAGAGCAAATAATCTTTGAATGTGTCTTTCAAGTTGACTTCTCTCTTGCTGTTGATATAAGGATAAGCTACAAAACATGAAGCATGACACAACACAGTTCATCCAAGGAGATGAGCAACCTTAGGGCAGCCAGACTGCAAAGGGAATATGGGAGGAAGGACTCAGGCACTTGGATAATACTGGGAAAATATTAGCTCCGTTTGGCACTAAATGCATTTTATTCCTCTTCCATTTCCTTATGGAAGCGTCATGTGAGAAAAGAGAGGAGCAAAAGAGATGTTCACACATCCTCTTTTGGAATATTTTATCTTCTGGACTTAATATTTCTATTATTAAACAATATGTTTGGTTTCTTTACATCATATTCTCCCACCGTATTAAGAGGTTCAGCAGACTAAATACTCTCACAAAGTGATATGACTGGCAAGATGAGACCTTGGAAAGCCAGGGACCAACAACACTTGATGTACCTTTAGAAAAATAAAAACTTTTGTAAAATATGACTTACACCTTCATGGTGATGGAAAGCCATGGTCTAATGGCGTGAGAACTAAGTGAAAGAAGGAAGTTATGCAGAAAAGACTAAAGTGTCATTCTGATACAGAGACATGGGACACACACATGGAGCTCAGCAGTGGGACATGCTCTTAGATACAACTTAGCAGCTTCATTTTCTTTTTCTGTCTTCACTTTGCTTCTTCTGTAAGACATGTGTTGGCTGAATTTACAGGCAGAGCTGGGACAGGGACGAAAGGAAATTGTGTGGCCGCGGAATCCTGCTGTTTGGAATTACTTGGCTTTTCTAAAAACCTTCAAAATCATTTTTGTGCAATTAATACATTCTTTTAAGTCTGCCTGATTGCTGGAGTACAGAGACAAGCACAAAAGGGTGAGTCAGTAATAAATAAGGACCAGTTATCTCCATTTCTACATAAACACTGGCTGAACATTTGCACAGCTTCTATGCCTCTTGCTCAGAGATATCATGGCTATACCCAAACTCCTTCTTGAACCCCTAAATAACACAGATCTTCTGGTTTCCCAAAACATTCCTTACTAGCAAGAGTCTATTACTTTTCCTTCTCCTTGAGCAAATAGAGTGGATTCTAGTTGTTTGATTTTGGCTTATTTGTTTTAGAAAACTGCCCAATGGCAAATTCGAGACTACAAGTGACGCTAACAGCACATCTACCCCGTTAAGCTGCCTCAATGGTCAGTGAATGCTAACAAACTACATCTCATTTCCAGCTAGAATTTTTCTAACCTACCTTTTTGGCTTTTCTGTGAGATGAAAGAGGTTCAGTAATGCCAGATAGATAATTACAGCCCTTAAAAAAAATAATCATCCTGTTTTGCTAAATGCAGCACGCTGAACACTACTAATCACTAATTACAAAATGTGGGTCCAGCCCTGTCTATATTTTGTCATTCTCTTTGAAATCCTTCCAGTTTTTAAACATAATTTTGTAAAGTGTGGATACAGGGCCTGGCGGCAGGATTCCTGCAGCCATTTTATCAACGCTAACCCAGAATAGAAGGAAGTACCACAACATCTGCCAGAGGATTAACACGGGTGGTTAAACACTGCTTCTGCCATCGCAGACTTTCTGCTTCAAAATGAACATTTTTAATGTTTTTTGGTATTGCCTCACAGCTACTTTACCCAGGTTAGGAACAGTGCCCTAAAATGCACAGTGAAGGAGAATGAAGCTCCTACTCTCTGACTCCAGGGCACCTGTCTTTATCCTACTCCATTCAGAAAGGGCACATTTCTGAGTCTCAAAAAATCATGTCAGTTATTCCTCCCACAACTAGTTTAACAGTTTGGAAATTTTTCTGTAGTATCAAACTATATTGTGGCCTGACATTATCAGATATTAGATTTTAATGAAAAATTGTGCACGCTATCCAAAATTTAACGCTCCAGACCATTATGATGTGATTGTTATTATGTTTATTGCACTGAGGATGGTGCATACAGTTACACTTAAGTAGTATGACTGTAGTTACTGACTGGAGGGGTTATAGATTATGCCTTTTCTTGCATATTAAATGACCCTAGAGAACATCCCTCAGCACTGAAAGTCAGTAATTTAAACTGCATGATTTTCCCCAGCATTGTTTTGGTTTTGACCAACTCACACTGTCCCAAATACTCCTCTAGCAGGGGCCAAGGATCACTCCCAACAGGCAACTTCCATGCAACCAGTGTCTTTTGGAGAGTAAAGAAGATAAATATTATGAACACAGGCCCTAGTGCCAGAGAGCAGTCATTGGTATGTTTACTTGACTAAGGCAGAGAAAACCATAGCTTCTAGGAAAAAGCAAGTCTGCCTTTACAAGAGAATAAAATATTTGGAGACAACATGTCCCTGCATAAATCTTTTAGCTTATAAATTAGTCATAAGGATAAGATAACATCTCTTTAAATAGTTTGTGAGCCCTCCAGTGGTGCAGCCTGTGTTCTGCATTGTGGATGCCAGCCAAAACCCACCAGAGAAGCAGTTTGTACAAAACCAAGCCTGGCATGTTGCTGTTTATTGAGCAACCATGGTTGTTTGAGATCAGGCTGTGCTACATGGCTCCTCTATACAGCTCTTGCTGTGAAAGGAGCAAGAGAAAAAATTCTTGCAGCCTTGTTTTGTCTGGCTTCACAACAGAGAATTTCAGGCCCTGGATTTGCAACCACTTTACACACAGAAAGTCTGAATCCAGCTGCCATGATCAGACAGAACAAGGCAAATCCTTCCTGGCATGCTTGGCATCTTGAGCATCATTTGTCCACAAACTCCATTTACCACCAAAGTTTTGACCCTTTCTTCCTCCTTTCTGCAGCCATCATCTCAGCTGAAGCACTATGCTGCAGCCTTGTCTCAAAGCCAGGGACAAGGGAAGTAAATCCCATACTGCTGCTGCTTCTGCCAGCAGATAAAAGAGGCATAAAGCAGAAATCCTGAGAGATGGAAGAGGAATTTACAGATCTGTTCATGGTAGAAACTGATGAGGAGAAGACTGGGGGTAAAAAAAGAGTGCAAAGCAACTGGCATGATCGCTGTGCTTGGAGTCAGGGTGGGTTGTTCTTTCCCCTGGAAGGTCTGCTTGAATTTCTCTTGTCTCACAGTAGCTTAGAGAATTCCCACTGCTCCAGCTGATAGCTGAGAAGCAAGAGGAGATTTCAGAAAATTGTAGGTAACTTGACTCTTTCTTGACTCCTAGCAGACTGCTGCAGACACAAGCATAAACATGCTCCACCCAGAGATTGCTGTACTAACTTCTCTAAACAGCCCATACATTTAAATACATTTAAAACCCAAATTACTGTCCTTTCAGAATTGAGCAGGTTAGTGTAAGTCTGCCAAATGTTGTTGATTTCCTCCTCATTATATTTTTAAGAAAATACATTTGTTTAAAAAGCCAAATTTAAATAAATAAAAATATGCTCTCCTTATCCCCTCAGATAAATATTTTGGCTAAAAGAATATTATTTAGGAAGACCTGTGTTGAAATACCGGCAGCACATCATTGGCTTGTTCTGCTGGTGCCAAAGATCTGCATGCTTCACACGCTGGCAAGAAGCATCAGTGCAAAACATCTGCACAACAGGCTTCACCTTCAGGAGCACCACAGCAGACAGACCAAAATATCTTCAGCAGCAGGACATGACCACAGGCAGGAGACAGGCAAGTCATTGCTGTTAGAGCTGCGGTTTCCCCCTGCATCCCACATTGTCCAGCTTGAACAGACCATGAGACTGAACACAGCCAGCTGATTGATGAGGAGACCACGCTAAAGACAACTATGCCGCAGGCACCCCCTGCCTCAGGAGCTGGAGGGACCAGCAGCTCAGCAGAGGCAGGTGCCAAGTTCTGCTGGTTTTAATCTCACCAAGGGCTCAGCTTGGCTGGCACCTCCCAGCAATGTCCTTAAAAGTGTTGACAGCGATTTTAGTAGCACTCAGGAAGGCCCCAGCAGAAGTTACAAAGTGCTGAAAGAGAGGCAAGCTACGTTCCTACTGCTATCTTTAGGCTGGTTTCCTAGGGAGATCACACTGTCTGTCTGTCCATCTGTCTGCCAGCCTGTCCATCTGTCTGCCAGTGTCCTCTCCTCAGTAATTTTTGGACCTATTGCCCAATTTCAACAAAAATTGACAGACAACTCAAAGCTAGTACGATCTCATGTGTTTCATGAAAACCAGCTGTTGAGTAGAGGAGAAAGATCAAAATAAGTGGTGGTGTAGTGAACTAAACAGCTTTCTCTTCTGCTTTGGGTTCCAGTTGGCCAATCAGCACAGATGTACTGGCCAGACAGGTGGCATGTGCAGGGACTGAGAGCAGAGACAACTCATGCTTCCTTGTCTCAACAGCAATGAGGGGACATGAAGGTTTAGAGGTTTAGGGTTTGGCATAGAAGATGCTGGAGAGATAGGCCCGTCTGATTTTATGTCATCACAACTTATTGGTCACATTCAAGAGGTATTGACTCTTCTAACTATCTTGCATTGCACCTTTATGTTGGACAGTCACAGGTTTTAATACTACCTACTGTCAGCACATTGCCAGGTTGACCCACCATTGCCAGCCAAACCAGACATGGACAAGAGTGAGCCTAGGTTTGGTCTTCCAGAATCTTGTTAAATGGTTGTTACTGTTCATTTTCCCTGAAGTCAAGTGGCTTTGTCACTCACAAGGGATGGGACCACTGAAAACTTGTGTTAGTAAGGCATTTATGCAGTGGAAAACAAGGCCATACACATATATACCTACATACACAAACAGGTATGAATGATAAACCACAACTTCATGCATTACTGTTCTTTATGCACAGGTCCTGGTGGCATGCAATGTGACACAGACCCAGCTCTCATGGTACCTGTTATCACTGGTTGGACCCCAACATTTGCTAGCAGCAGAGGGATGGGACAGTCAGGAACTTTCTGTCGCATTTTGGGTTCTCAAGACTGTAGCTGTAGTAGGTTACTTCCCCAAAACAAGGGGGTTTGGTTCCACATCCTCCAACTTTTCTCTGCACTCAACTGCCCTCTGGTTTACTGTATCCTTCCTTTGAATTTCTCATCCTTTCTTCTTGGCCAACACCTTCTACTCTCTCACATCTGAACTCACCTTCTGTGCATTCTCCATAGCCAGGATCTTTGTCCATACCTTGTACCCCCATACAAGGAGTACTGACTTCCAAGGAGTACTTCCAAAGCTTGCATGCACAGCAGAGAGCATAAACCAGATATGTATGCAACAATACTGATGAATACACCTGCTTTTTGCACCTCATTACTGAAGGTCATCCACAGATTCACATTTTAATGAACACTGCTCATGCTAAAGATAATAATAACCAGCATTAGCCCTGAGTTATACATAGCAGTTAGCTTTAGCTGGGGACAGTGAGAAGTGATGGTTTTTAGCAGCTAAATGACAGCAGAGTGTCTGTGACCTGTTTACATGATAAGCCTAAGAATAGCCCAGCTTTGTAGGAAGTCAGTGAAATGTCCAACAAAACGAGAATGAAAACATTGGGTGGGGGAATCAAATCACTTCAAGAGTTGTCTTATGATTAAGTATTACGGCTTATGCTACAAAGTTCTTCCATTATACCACTTGAGTTTGTCAATGTCTGTTTAGAAAGGCTTCAACGGAAATGTTACCAAAACACTGTTGCTGTCACGGTTTCTCTGCCGCCAGAAGAATTATGTAGCGCAGGCTTCCTGCGTTATTTTAACCATACAGACACAGGGTTTGAGGTTTTTCTCACTTTAAAAATATACTTGTGGCTACCTTGATAACCACAGACAAACAAACAACCAATCAACCCACCACAGTGAAAAGCCAAACTGGAGGGACTCGGATGTTGCACATACGGGAAATGGGTGGAAGTGGCACAATGTCTTTAAGCAAGGTGAAAACAGCTACCTTGATTACTAAAAGAAACCTTTTAACTGTTTCTTGAGCATCTCTTCCCTTGATTACAATAATCTCATCCTGTGGTCACCCCTGTTTCTCCTTTCATGCTAACCCAAATGTGCAACTTCTTGAGTTTCTTCATCCATTTCCTACTGCTTTGTCTCCTATGTCTTTGTTGTTTCCATTGAGCTTTGAGATTGTTTTTACCATGTGTTTGGATGTGGAAGTGGGGTAGACACTGTTTAGATAGCAGGACTCCACTGGTGTGGAAGTGCCCCAGAGGGCTCTTCATAGCTGTTTGCAGTAGCAGAACTGCTCACAGTAGCAGTCCATCAGAGCCAGACACTTGTGATGACATGCTGCATTCACAGAGCTCAGTGCTATTTAACAATCTTACAATAGCCACAAAACTCTTCCTCCCAGCAGTTGAGGAAGAGTTTTGTCTGAGCTGTGTCCCTTTGAGTTTGCTCTGGGAGACCAAGAATGGCTCTTGGACTGCACAGAGTGAAAATGGACTTCCATGGGGGGAAAAACAAAAAAGGGGGGCAAAAAAAAATGCAAACAAAACAACCTAGATGCTCTAGAGCAGCTATAAATCATGCAACTCACAGCTTAGCCAGGAACCCCAGCTTACAGAGCATTTCTCTGCCTACAATAGCAATCCAGCTGTGCTTCAAAAACTATGGAAGAGCAGCAGAAATGAAGAAACCTTAGAAAAGCTGTGAGAAAGCTGAGCAAAGGGTTTGTTTCACTAACCTCCTCTTCCCCATAGGGGCCAGAAGGAAAAAAGCAATGCAAGGTAGACCTCTCTTAGTCAAACTAAACAGCATGAAATACTGAGGAGAACCACAAAGTTTCACTGCAAAACTTTTCCATGTAACACATGCAAAGACCATTCTTTAACTCATTTCTAGACATAGTTTTAAAAAAGGGCTGCTTGCCAAAGATTTTGAGTGAAGTCTGCCGTTCTGCCACAAGGGCCCGTTATTAGCTTCTTCCTCTGGGGAGGAACTTATTTGTTGACTGGAAGTTGCTTTGACATTTCAGCCACTCCTCTTCCACTGACTCCAAAATGCATGGCAGACAAGAAGAATGAGGATCCTTCTGCACCCTGTGAACAGGTAGGACCTCACCCATAGCATGGACAGAAGCCTTCTGGAAAATAACTGGTTCTCATGATCTTTTGTTCATCATTATCCCTTTGAAACAGACTGTGTCTTCCTGTGCCTGAAATTATTTCCCTTTCCTCCTTCAAATCCCTCTTTATGTCTCATTTTTCATGTGCTTTCTGCTTTCCTATGATAGTCCCCCCCAGGAAGCCGTTTTCTCCCATCTCTCTCTTGATCTCTAAGCCCTTAGAGGTGGCCAGCTAAATAGAACAAATGCCTCACTGGGATCCAGCCTGTTCCAATTTGCTGGAACGGTGCCACGAACACCTGTGGTACTTTCTAAATAATACAACAGAAGAAGAAAATGCAGTCCCAGGACCGATTCTTGGCTGCATGCAGAGCCCTGTTTATTCTGCGGTGTGTGAAAGGGCCCTAACATGAGAGTAATTACAGTTTATATCCACTTTCACACGCAGAATACTGAAGGCAGCCATCAAGGACAGGAGACCTATATCCCTAGTGACCTTAGAATTACAAAAAAGCTTTTCAGTGTTCTTAGAAGGTAGACTTTAAAATTTATAATCTCTTCAGTCATTAGTGCCACCAATAAAACTAGTGCATGAAACCAGATGCTGTGACAATGACATGGTGTTGTGCATCTTTGCTGAGCTCCTCTGTAGCACAGGCTACACAACCACACCAAATCAGTTTCATGTATAACCCAGGGAGAATCTAGGACATGCTTTAGGAAAATATCTTGATTAAAAGGTTTTAATTGATGGAGAATCCTCCACGACCCTTGGCAAACTAGTCTCATTGGCTTTCTCTCCCACATTAGACACCAACACACAACAGGCCTACTCATCTTTCAGAAGTGACTGCATCCCCACCATGGCCCATAAAGGGATGCTTGACTTGGATCAGACTCTTATTCAGGCAGTTATTGCAGCTGGGATGAATCCCACCATGCTGTCTCTGACTGAGATTTCTCTTTGCTTCTGTAATCTCTATTCACTTGGCTCTTTAAATTTTTTATTGCAAGAAAGACCTGGTCATCTAACAGCTTAGGACCACATCTGTGAAGAAATCTTCTAATAAGAGTAAATTGTTTAATTCTCATAGGAAAAACAACAGGAAATTGTGCAACGTCACAAAATGAAGCAAAGATAGCCTGGAACCGTTCCCCTGTGCTCCTGAGGTGCTCCAAGATATTAGAGGCCAGTAGATATGGTGAATCCCACTGATACACTCTCTTGGCATATCACTTACCTTAGTATGACTGCATGTAGAAATAAGTACATCTCTACACCTCAGCAGATAAATACCAAGTATGGAAGTTAATTGCATGTATGCAGCTCTTGAAATGTAAACAACATAAAAATTCTGGCTCCTGTGCTGTAACCTCAACATCTTACAGTCGCTTTTCAACACAAGCTGTCACACAGAAAAAATATCTGCTCCTAGGAATCATACCTTATTTTTTCCCTCTATTACAGCCGTTCGCTCAGTGATGGTTTGGATCCTGTTTCCTATGTTGCTGCCAGCTTTCAGGACGAAAGATCCTTCAGTGTAAGAGCAAAAGCCATGCCTGAAGACAACAAGAAATAAAGTTTTATTGATTTTGTGATAGACTGAAACATTCAACACGCAAGACAAAACAATTCTGCTGGAAACAGTGACGAGTCAGGGAAACTGCAGGTGCTGTGATAACCGGGCAAGTATAGTTACTTTTCATAAAATCTTGGGGTTTGGAGCCTGATGATTGAATCCACTTTCACAGTCACTTCTTGGATATTAGCTGTCTGGAGACAGCGTTAACATTTAACCCACTGTGCCTGGAAGGTCAGAATTTATGTTCTGAACTTAATTATAGGGCTGTGCAAAACCAACATGCCACTTCCAATGCTTCTGTTTTCCGCCACTGTCATGGTTTGGGCTTGGCTTCAAACATGAGTTCATACTATTTGCAGCCTTAAATTCAAGACAAAATGTATTGGTTTCAAGATCCGTTCCATAAGGTATTTGATGCCATTTTACTATGTGCAGGTTCATTTTGTTATCATGACAAACAATGCAAGTTCTCATTTCTGAATGTTTTCTTTAGTTCAGTTCACAAAATGGCAAAATATCAATACTGCGGTTCAATGATTATAAGACACAGTAAAAATAACCATAACCCTGCAAATTAGAAAAACATAGTTAAGCAAAACTATATCTAATTGCCAAAGAGATTTAGATGTTCATTTAATCTGGAAAAAAAAATCAAAGTCGCTTTAATGAATGGAAATCTGAGGGGGAAAAAAATGCTTTTGCCTTACACAAAAAATTGGCTTGTAATCAGAACATTCAGGTGTGGTCATGGTAGAGCTAATTTGTTTCCCAAACCCTAATTTGGTACACATGGAAATAAACACATTGGAATGCTTCTTGAATGCTTCTTAAATGCTGTCTATCCCTATTCTTTGAGGATATCTATTTTTACTTTTCATCCAAAATTTCATTGTTGCTTGTTCAATTCCAGCTTCAACAGTAAAGCTTAACCCTTCAGCAGGGTCAAGCTCTTTCAAGTATGTTATGTCCCTTTGATCCTCCATGAATTTGTAAGATAACGACCATAATATCTGTAATCAAATAGTTCTGATATGTATATCAGTTGTTCAGATAAATGACCTTTAAAGCCTTGTGACTGGATAACGGTGACTGTGATGCAATCCTGACCAAAGAATGAGGTTCACTTCCCTTCAGTTCACTGTGCACTTTGCTTAAACTTTGTGCTGTTTATAATATCAATGGTACACAAACTTTACATAATTGTTTTTAATTGCACGGCTTTGCGTCAGACTGTCCAGTGCCTTAGGAGATATTACAGCTTAAAGAAATGATCATACGTAAACTAACTTGGACTGCAATCATTATCACAGATACATGATTGTCTGCCCAAATTTCTTAACGTGCATTGAGAACCTCAGTAAGCTGAAAACACCAAAAATACAGAAGCTGGCCATTGTTATTCATTCAGAAATAAGAAGGAGCAATGACATGGCAAGAAAGCCCTATCTACGCAACCATTTCTTCCAGACTATGGTTTAAAAGCCAACTTCTAATACATGATTGTTGAGAGCAGAAGAAAGACAGTTGCGTTAAGACAGTTCATGTATTCAGATGGGAGAGAAAGGGTTAAAATTATTCAGAAAGGAAAATGCCATTTATTTTGCACATTTAATGCTTTAGGAAGTTTTTTTTATAACAAGACTAGAAAACAGAAGACATGATAATGTTGGTAAGCAGTGAACATCTCATTATTTCATGATGCCAGTAGTATAGGCACACAAACAGCAGTAAGAAAAGCACATCCATGTGACTGAATATTTGGGCAATGTCTGTACAGGAAGACAGATTCCAAAATCTCATTTCACCCATACTGAAATGTGACTTTTTTTTTTTTTCCTTTTCCTCAGAGAATGAATTGATGGGGGTTTTTTCTACAACATTGAAAATCTGTGCTCTTTACTATAAAAGAGAGACACATATTCTGGTAAAGGGCAGAAAGAAAGTACAATGAATATTCAGAAACCACTTGTGCATCTCTGAAAAGCATCTCCAATTTCTTTTCTTGCAGCTCTGGAGCCTCCAGGCTTAGTTCTTATTATACACTTTCTCATAATTGCTTGAAAAAGACTGTATGTATATTTGGGTTGCAGTGTCTTAGGGATGAGGACAGTGTTATGTCTTTGTTGATGCTTAGCACAATAGGGTGCTGATTACTCATTAATACCATAATACAAACCACCAACGTAATTACAATAACATCACAATAACAAGAAAAACACATGTAAAACACTAGATTAAATATTAGCCCTCGAGGCACCTATGTGGACTCTACTCACTTCACATGCCACACTATCTCCAAACTGGTGATTTCAATGTTAATGCAATTAGAGTAGAAAATCAAATGCACTTAATAGCTGTTGTCCGCATTTTTAATAAAAAAGGAGTCACAATCAAGCTGAGAATACATTATTCGACAGCCCATGGTACACAGCAGGAGATGTGAGTACTGTCGTACGCGCCACTCCGGCTCCACGGGCTGCTGGATCAGCAAACGTTTGCAAATCAGTTGCAGTGTGGCTGCCAGGCAAAGTCTCAAACAAGACTCCGAGTCATCTCTTTGGACGCAGAACCAGATGCTTTCTCTTCTCAGCTGCCAAATGCTGTCACTTTAACCTCAAATACATTAACACGGCTTAAGGACAGAGGGCAGGAGCCACCTCTAGTCTCCTGAGCTGGTTACTGGGGTTAGTACTCATCCGTCCTTCCTCTTGCTGCTGCCAGCGATGCCACCTGAAGCCACTGCTTAAGCCAACAGCATCGGGTAGAGATGAGGAAGGGACAAGTGGGAGTAATTAAGAGTCCTGCCTCCTAACCTGACTTCAGCTCATAACAACAGGCATTTTGTAACAGAAAGAGAAAAGCCTCGGCTGATCTTAGATGTAGTCATCAAACCAAATGTTTGTGTTAAGTACAGATGCTTGGAAAGCGAGTAAAATGAAAATATGAAAATTTGCTCTGGCTGGGACCAAAATACACAATCATCTTCCCGTTAATTCAATTGATGTTTTGTTGTGTGTGTCCTCAAATAACATCAGATATATATTTTTATGCTTTTTAGAGAAATTACAAGTTACTCGAAACTATCCACTCACTAAAATAGCAAGGATATCCTATCTGTAGCAAGAATTGCCCATGTTTGCAGGGAAATCCCTCTGAATTTTGTATATCTGAATCTTACTCCAGATATCTCTGGAGCGCATGAATTCCTGAAATGTTTTGTTGTGGGATGAGCCTCCTTGCTTTGCATCTTCAGGAAAGCATACAGCAGGGTTACCACCAGGTTAATGAGAAAGCACACAGTGTGCGCAGAGACTGATAAACAAGCTAATATCTGCCAGCACATTTCTAAGCACTTCTAAGACCTGTTTCCCTGCAGATCCTTTCACGTTCCTACCTTGTGGGTACAACTATGCACATGTAGAGAACCTATATAATAAATGCTAAGGGGGTGAACGTGTGTACAGATACATGTTTGTGAACACGATGCGATCTCAGAGCAAGGTGGTCAGACTCTGCTGCTTTAATCAAGCACTGGGGGAAGCAGAGCAATCAGGTTTCTCACCCCCCAAAAGTGGTTTTTTCCATGGTCCTGCAATGCGTGCTCACTCACATGCAGGCTGCCTGCATGCACGCACACACAACCTGCACGCACAGGCACCCTTCATCCTTTTGAGTCACAAGCCTCAGAAATAGGCTGTTCCTTCGTAAAAACAGAAGCCGTCAGTTCTCCTGTGGGTTTCCAGAGAAGCCCAGCACGGGGGGAAGGAGGGGTGAGAGCAGCTCAGCTGAGGCTGGGGTCCAGGGCAGGCAGTAGCACCCCTGCCTGCCCAGCAGACCTGCTCGCTGCCCTCTGCTTTAGGGGTTTACAAGTCTTTGGCAAGGCTGGGGGGAGGTTTATGCAACCAGAAGTTCAGCTTTATAAAAGGTCTGTGATGTACAGAGCTGGCACCGGTGGGGGCCCTGGAAAAGTGGCCTGGGGGAGGGGAGCCAGCCTCCTTCTCAAGAATACATCAAGCCCTTAAGGAAGCACAGTGTGCCATGTTTGAAGATGCAAAGATAATCACAGTGCTGGGAACCGTCTTGTGTAGCGGAGGAAGCCAAACAACAAGAGGAAAGCAGCATATGCTCCTGATTTCGCACAGGAAGCTAGCAGCACCTCCTGCCAAAGTGAGATAAGAAAACTCCCATGGCCTATTCTGGACAAGGCCATGGTTATCAACCTTAGCTTCACACTGTCCTTACTCTGCTCCACAGCCCGCTCCCTTTCCTAATGAGTTTCAGAGCCCTCACCTCTATTAGCATACAGCATGCCAAGCACAATAGCGTGGTATATTTATAACTATTGATGGAGAAAAGTTTCCAGGGTAAGAGTGTACTTCATGTCATCTTGATGTATTTCACTGAAATCAAACTACAAACCAGTTCCAAGCTAAAGTCCTGCCTGTGAAACTACTGATCTCAGAAGAAAAGTGGTTTTGTTGTCACCCTGGTGATTTATAATAGCGAGTAGGAGCTGAGGTAAAGGAGTTGCCTCCATATTCAGAGGGCAGATTTTACTCTGTATGACAGACAGTCCTAAAAGCTCTAGACCAGCCTGTGTTCAGAATCATCTTATTCCCCATCCCAGAGGCAGTTCTGCAATTTGCAGTTACTGTAGTACAGTGACAAATCCCAGTGGAAGAGTCTCAATCAGTCGGAAAAATACTTCTCTTCTGTCCATTCGTCATCTCAGCTCCTCCCTTCCATCCCCTCCTGTGTGACGCCAGAAGCCATTGCAATCTTCCCCTCCTGTAATATCCTATCCCATTTTCTAAGCATCCCTCTTGGCAAAGCCACTGGCAGCCTCAGTCACACTCCTGTTTACTGAGGTAGTATTTGGCAATTGCACCAGTACTAGGAGCAAGAGGAAGCCATCCTCTTCCCGATGGTGACCATTTTTGAGAATGATTAACACCAGGCACAATATTTTTCTCATCACCTATCCTTTATTTTAGGGCGGCTGTCAATTCCTAGCAGCATCGGGGCAATGTTATTACAAATTCGCATTGGGCTGACTGACATCTTTCAAGAGGCGGTGATGACGACACTAACCTTAAGACAGGAACTCTGGAAATTCCTGTAATTGTAAAGAATATATAGGAACCGTTTTCCACTTGGACGTTATCAAAAAAGATCTGAACGACATGAGCCTGGCCTGCTCCATGCCTTGGAGTCCAGGGCAGTGCAATTGGTAGTGTGGGGTTGGTGTAGCCACGTGTCCTGGGGAATATTGAGTCAATTTGAAGCAGGAAACAGAGAGGGAAAATAGTAGCAGAGAGCATGTACTGGTTGTGAAACGTGCTTAATGGGGGTGGAGGGGGAGAGTATGTGCTGGCCCCCTGCCAGCATGCTCTGCGAGCTTTGGCTGTAATATTATAATACACTCATCCATTATGGTCCAAGCATTCTTGCTCTAGGTCAAAAATAATTGGTTAGAGGTGGAAATGCTGGCACTGCTGCCTTCGGTGGCAAAACTGCAGCCAGCCAGGAGTTCAGCCCAAGCACCTTCCCCAATACATACACACACAGAGTACGTGGGTTCCAGGGGCTAGGAGGAAGACCCCCAATGTCCTGAATGCCTCGTTCTCATGATAAACATCTTTCAAAACAGTAGGGTATATGACATTCATGGTCTTGTGGCATATAACCATAGCTCTATGGAAATAAGAAAGCATTTGACAGCTGCACATTGCCTTTCCTGCTATGATCTATATGCAACCAGTCAAATGGATAGTGTTTCCCTTTCACAGTCATCCTTTCCAAACAGTATGTCTTGCTCTGAACTACTCCAGTATGTTACTACAGAAAAGTTGACTGATCTAAATTCTCTCAAGAGAAGCAGTAAGATCAATACCAGTCTAGTCTTTCAACCCTTCATCAGGAAGGGTTGAAAGGAACTTGAACAGGAAAAAAATACTCATTTCTACATCGGCACACTTGAGCACCTGCAACACCAGCTATTCACAACAAAAAAAGCAAATGACTGAGGGTGAGGGTCCCTAAAACCCACATTTTCCTTGCAATTTCTTTGCCATTACTTGAGAACCCTGGCCATTAGGGAACATAACAGAATTTGAAAGCAATTTTTGGGGTGTTTGCACATCCTGAGGTGATCTGAAAATTTCTCACCTTGAGTTTCTTATCAGGTAAGTACATTTTGTTTCTTGAACCTTGGTTTGCTGCTTCATATTGCTTAGAATTCTTTGCAGACACAGAATGACATCATATTTTAACCAATCCTTTCTTCCTTCCTGCTTGCCCATCTCTTTTGCTAGACCATAATCACTCTCATCTCCCGTGTGGTCACTGTGACTCAGCCTCTACTTTCTCCAAGAGCACCAACCGTGTCCTCCACAGAGGAGCTGAATGCTTGCTGGAACTACAGAATTATGATTCAAAACATGAAGTTTTCACTAACTCCTAGAACTTCTTTACGGGAAGGGGTGTTTGATTTTAATAGTGTGCATTGTACTGAAAGAAAGAGGTGTTTTCCGATTTGGGTAAGCAGTCAGAAACCTCAAGAGAAAGCCCATGAAAATTCTAAAAACAATTTCCATTTTTACTGTTTCTTCTATTTTCAAATAAGTTCCCTGGATATAAAGTCCAAGATGTTTTTCAGACCCTTCTGGCATAATTCGTATTTTATGCAGAAGTCACTCCTAACAGCTCATTTGACTTCTAGGAATAACCTCACACCTATAACGTTCTAGGATCTAGGTATAACTAGCACCTTCCTTCTCATTATACTGAAATTCCCTTTTATTTGCTGTCCTGACTGTGTCCTCTTGGGTCTAGAAAGGAGTGGCTATTTACTAATCAACTTACACAGTCCTTAATACTCCCTGTCCTGCTGACAAGAGGGAAGGACAACTAACAGCTTTTCCATTTTCCAATGATGAGTGGAGGAGATGAAAAGAACTAATGCTGCACTGAGGTTGTGTTTTTCATGATGGTTTGTTTTCAGCTTCGCTGCATGTAGGGGTCTGAGAGCAACTCTGGGCTAACTGGAATGAGGGACTGGAAGTGCAGGCAGAAAACAAGGAAGGAATGAGAAAGAATGGAGGGAAACATTTTTAAGGAGAGAAGGGAGTTGATTAGAGGGAAAACAGGAAGAGAAAATACTGACAGATGTGGATATAAGACCAAGGATCCATCTACCCCATATCCTGTCTCAACAATGACCATAAGCAGATGGTTGGGGATGAGTAAGAGCAGGACTAACTTCAGATACTTCCTCATAATGCTCCCCCATTCACCAATTATTATCAGTTTGAGAGCTTCCTGCAACGGAGGATGCTTCTACACTTCAGTGGGTTCCTCTTCCAAGACTTTGAGCAAACATTTTAAACCTCTAAAATCCTCTGGCAGGGAGTTTCACAGATCTGCTACCCACTGAGTGAAGATACGTCTCTTTTTCTGTTTTTGTTCCAAACTGCACTCCTCTTGGCTTCATTTAATGGCCCCTACTTCTTGAACTAGAAAAGACATATGTAACTGATCCCCAGACATCTGTGTCCTTCACATCCCTGTAGATCTCTATCATGCAGCCCCCCAAGTCACTTTTTCATGCAGCAGAGCCCTGACCTCCCTCCTCACTTGTCCCTTGCACATTCCTCTCATTCCCCAAAATGCTTTTCATCTTTTTTGTTGCCTGTCCTGGTGTGCATCCCAGCCTGGCTGCGTCCTTCGAATTGAAAGGATCAGAAATACTCATAGTATAAAAGACGTTGGAAATTTGTGGATATGTGTGGAGTTATCATGGTGTTCTCTACTTGGTTCTTTATTTCTTTCCTAGTAATTCCTAACACTTGATTTGCCTTTTTTTTCTTTTTTTGAGCTTCTTGTGGTTGCGATTGCTTTCACAAACCCGTGTATCACCACACTCAGATCACTCTTTGTTGCAGTAATGATAAGCCAATGCCTTTTTTACATATAAAGACTTTTCCATTTGCATTTTACATGTGAAAGTTGAATTATTTTTTCCTATGTCCACATTTATCTTCAGTGAATTTCACCTGCTACTTTATCACTCAGGTATCCCGATTCATATAGTTCTGCTTTTCTTCGCAATCAGCCCTCATCCGTACAATCCTGAATAACTTAGTATCATCAGCAATCTCTGTCACCTCCTTACCACCTTTTTCAGGTTATTTCTGAACATGTTGACAAGTACAGACCCCAGCAGCAGCTCCTGAAAACCTTCACTGGTCACCTCCCTATGCCGCAAGAACAGGCTGCTCCCTCTTAACCTTGGATTTCTATTTTTTAACTGAATACTTTTTTCTGAGCACAATCTTACCTCATAGGCTGTATTTGTTCAAAGCCTTCTGCAAAGGCTTTTTGAAAGGCGTCCACGTAAAAGGGAAAAGGATGCTAACTAAAGTTTGTATATTTTTGTAAAAGGTGTACTCGATCCAGTAATAGTATTCCATTCATAATCACTCCAAAGCACACATGGGGTTTGACCTAGTGCCTTCCTTTGGCCAAGATGTTTCTGGCTACGAGCGGGGACGTCCCACTGGCTTGGACGTGGCCAGCACACAGGGCCTCGCTCACAACGTGCGTCCCACATAGAGCCTGTCACACCCTTTGGCTTCTACGGGCTGGGCCACAACAAGTAAAAGACCAAGCAATAATGTCCCACCCTCTGCCTGACCCTTAGGTGTTCTTCCTTAAGACTGGGTGTCAGACTGCCTCTGGTAAAGCCAAGGGACTACCCTGTGAAGGGAACAAGAGGAAGAAAGAAACTGGGGGGAAGATGGGGGTGGGAAAGAAGCAGTAAGGGGGAAAAAAAAAAAAAAAGGAGAGCAAGGGTTAACAGAAGTATGATGCTAAGCGGAGCACTCCTATCCACCCGGGTGTTACTGCAGCCCTTATGTTTTATGTGTGATCAATGACCAATTAAAAAATGAGTTGAGCAACATAATACATTTTCGTTTAAAACATTTTGGACATAGGCTTGGCAAACTTTGATTTAAGTGGTTTGAAAACTAGCAATGCTGAAATTTGAAAGGTTAAGCTTCTGGTTCAGCTAATACCCATCGTGAAACCATTTACATCTTGCAGAATAAATTAATCAGTGCATTCACTTTGTTACCCTAAGGACAGATTGGGGCAAACTGTATATAGCAAACAGTGTATAGCAGGTATTTGTCAACCTTATCTATTCATATGTATATGCCAGGTCTGATTCATAAGGCATTTTATAAGTAAAATAATAAAAAGTATTTTTAAAATTCCAAAACACTGACTGAGGTCAAGGCTACAACCCTACTATCTCTTTTCAGAGGATAGAAGGTATTCATAAGCACACACTGAATTTTGGCTCACAGTGAAAGTGCAAAACGAGATGCTTCAACACATTGCTTGTTTAGGCTGATACAAATCAGATGCTGTTTTACTTCTCTCTTTCTTTTGACTTCAAATACTTTGCAAGTCCCCGCTACCGCA
This sequence comes from Pedionomus torquatus, assembly GCA_013398155.1. NCBI lineage: Eukaryota > Metazoa > Chordata > Aves > Charadriiformes > Pedionomidae > Pedionomus > Pedionomus torquatus. The sequence goes on along the minus strand of VZRU01014513.1, from coordinate 110,605 downwards.
ATACATGCTCATGTCTGCTCCTCTACATCTCTTTGAAAGGTACATGAAAAACACAGGGGCTGTCACACTAATACGTGTCTTCAACCATAGCAAAATAAGGGAATAGAAGGCATAATTGTTTTAGGAACCCATTTTAAGTAGCTTTACGTTACTAGATCACTGTAAGAAGTTTTTCTCGTAGTAGAGAATGGAAGGCACAAAGGCCACCAGCCAGATCCTCAGCCAGTGTGAATTTAGAGTTGAGGATCTGGCCACATGTCAAATTAAACAAAGGCATTTCTGAACTACCTGTTTATTAATGGCATCTGACCTACTTTTACCAGCTCTAAGGGCTCAGACTTCCCCTTCCTGAAAATAGAAGGTGGCACGGGGAACAAAAACAGTCGCTGTGGACAAACTAATGGGCATCAATGTTTGCAGACATCCACAATTAAATTTCGGTGGTTCAGTACATTTCTAATTAAGTACAATTAACATTTGTTCTTTACTTGTTCATTTTACATACCTCACTGATGTTCCAAATCTGGTTTCCCCCAATAGTCTATCCAAGCACATCCTAATGATTCTGCCTTTCAATCCCTTGTTAATATACTGACATAAACAATGCAGAAATGCAATTAGACTGCTATGCACACATGCCCTGCCTCCTCTTTCACTGAAGTCAGTGGGAGTCTGACCATGCACTTTCATTATGGTAGTTTCAGGCTTCCTACATCTCTGCAGAAGATTTGAGGGGAGGCTCTTTTTACCTTGCTGAGATTGATGACACACTCTGTTCCTCCCTGTGCAGTGCTGGAGAGATATTTGTGTAGAAAATAATTAATATGACCCTACCTTTGGACTGTAGACAAGACTCAAAGGGAGGTAACATCCCCTTCTTATCTCTCTGTGTTAAATAAGTAGTGATTTTAAAGTGGACCCATGCACATTAGAGCACTAGAAACATCACACTTTCCTAAGATTAGCTCTTTGGCAACAACAACAGCTTAGGCATCCCTGCACAGCCCCTGGTCCCCGCTCTCTGTTTCTGATCTCAACTTCAAGTATTCAACCTCTTCGTTCCCAATCCCATCATCTGAAGGTGGCTTCACCATCCAGAAATGTTCCTATCTGACACTGTAGTCAAGGGGGCAAGGAATCAGGTGCCAGTTTTTCCAAGTATTTTGTTTTTATAGGAATCTCTACAATACTGTCATGTTTCTCTCTTCCTCATGCACACACATACACACACAAAAAAGTTTAAAAAAAAGGCAAAAAAACCCCACAGACTGATGTAACAGCAGAGTTGAAAAATAGTAATCTGATATTCAGTTTGAGGCTAAAATAGAAAAGCAGTGAGGTGGTGGGAGACATGGAATGCCCAACAAAATTTCAGTGTTGCATCTGTTTTCAGTTTCTTAATGGCCAACTGGACAAACTTTGAGCAGAACAAAATGAAGATCTCTCTTGAACTGCCCACATGGAAACATCCAGAGAGAGAAAATGCCCTGAGATGAAACTGCACAACTGCTGAAGAAACCAGTGCTTCCACCAAGCAATATCAATATCCCACATGCCTTTCTGGCAATCTCTGCCAGATCAGTTTAAGATAAACACAAATTGGCTGAAGAGACTCAAGTCAAGAACCATAAGCATCAAACATGTTCCTGGCATGCAGATACTCATTCTGCAGCTTCAGATATGACAAGTTTTAGGTGAACCCCAGCCTGGACATCTCCAGAGCCCCTCAGCAAGCCCTGTCACTGGCTGCCCCTCTACTGACAACACAACCTGAGCAAAAAAAAAAAAAAGGCCAGAAAAAAGAACTCCAGAGTGGTAAGGAAGAGGCCAAGGAGGCTGATGGACACTGCATATCCACTGGGCAGCAGCGGATTGCCCGGCCTGGGAACGTGTGTGTCTGCTACAGAGCAACAGGGCAAGCTGGAGTAAGATAGCACTAGAAAAGAAGTTTCTCAATCATTTAAGAAAGATTGATCTTTAATTTCTTTAATTACATTTTATTTTACTTCTCTTTGCATCTTCTGCCATCTTTTGCCTGCTGTCACTGAATTTACCAGCTCTGCATAAGCTTTAAAAAAAGCCTCCAAAACATTTTTTTTTTACACCAGACATTTTTTCTTGATTATTCTATGTTTTCTTGCTGGGGTGAACATCATTTAGATAGATTGACAGCTGTCAAAAGTTTTTTTAACTGTAACAGACTTGGTTTAAGCAAAGCAATTTTAACAGCAAGTTAAGATCATGGAATTATGTTGGTCTCTCCATATTTCAAAAAGTCAAAATTTAATGAGCATTTTTACAGTTTTGGGGTTTTGTTTGTTTTGTTGTTATTGTTTTTATTTTGTTTGTTTGCTTGTTTATTTGCTACCAGAAAACCATGGAAACTGTTTAATTTGACTGGCCTCCTGTTACTGGCCTGAATGGTGCAGAGACAAGAGTTATGCAAATTGATTGTATTAATCACAAAGCATTATAACATATCTGCATTTCACTAAAAAGCAACACAATCCACTGACGTATTTCTACATTTTTGAAACAGAAATACTGTCTAGAACAGAAACTGAAAGTAGCAGTTAGTTAGCCTAATGGTTTCTATTAAGGTGCCCATAAGCAACACTCGTTTGAAAATAAAACTACCTAATTTATGCATTCTGTGTCATTCCCCAGCCTGCAGTGGCAGTAGTCAGGTGATGTAAAGTTAAGTGCACATATAAATCTTGAAGCAAACAGGTCTGTGCACTGCAAGGTCTTTGCAGCAATAGCTTTCTTTTATTCAGTGTGCACTCTGGCCAGAGCCACCAGACTTGGAAACTTGATGAGAATCCCTACTGCCATGCACTGAAAAATGGGGACCTGTAGGGGTTGATCAACCTAAGGTACAAGGTACCTCTGTGCACAGAAATGGGCACTACTTGAGCACAAACAGAGCAACATTCATGCCTTGGAATCTTCATGTTGTGCAGGTAAATCCAAAGAAGTGCTACAATGGGAAAATAAGACATTTTTTAGCTGCTGCACAACATACACGCACCTTTAATCTGTTGTTTAGGCAAACCTCCCCTCACACAAAGAGGAAGGTGTAGTGAGATAGGTGGGATTAAAAGGTTCTCCAGTTCTTAAGGGGGAACACCTGAACTGGCGCAGACATCAGCCTCAGCAAGCCATGCCAGCTGCCAAGGGAGTCCACTCTTCTCCCTTGCTGGAGCAGGAGATAAAATTTAATTACTCAAGTATTTTTGCTGTTCTGCAATAGTTAATTGGCACCATATTATTCAGAGGGATTCATTCCACTCCTCTTAGGCAAATCATTAAAAATGGTGTTCTCCAGACTATGTCTTCAAGGACTGTTTAAAGAAGAAGGAAGGGGAGGGGGTTAAAGAGAATTGTCACAGAACAATTACAAAGGCAATTTGGAAGCAAGTCTGGAAACAGCCTTGTAACAGAGCCAATAGTTGATTCAAATTGTTACATTTCTCCTTTAATCACCTGCTCAAACACACTTCTAACTAGCGTTTGATTGAGTCTACAGTTTAGCACATTATTGAACACCTGCTTGTGGATATGAATTTATATTTCTAATGACACGCTCTCCTGTGCTGTAGTACAGATCTGTGGTTGTTAACAGAAGGGAGTATTTGACAATGAACTAGCACCATCCCAACAGCCAAAGAAGAACCAATTGCTTTATCAGTGCTGCCCCGAGATTTCAATCCAATGCATGCCTAGATGTATGAACACTTGAGAAAAACCTGAAAGATTGAAAATTTTCATATACACCTTTTACAGGGTTTCATTACTTGAAAGATGTTGTGGATTCTTTTTCCTTACACCTTGCACCTATAAGTAAAACTACTCAGAATTTTGCAACTCGTCCTTTGAAGGTAACATAAGAGCAAATGCAGCCCTCACCCATTCTCAAAATGGAGAATATCAGGTTATACCGATTCCAGCAAAAGGAGAGATTGCTAGTGCCACCTCTTGGCAAGAAGGGCACAGAAAGCCACCCATCAACATAATCCCAAAGGGGTAATTTGAAACACGATGTGTGCTTCTAGGAAGTGCTGAACACTCTCTCACTGATCACAAAGCACTTACAAGCACTTAATTTGAAATATGATGTTTGTCCTCTTTAAATGAAGAAGGTGTCTTGTATGCCTGCAGTTAAGCATGTGCTTAAATACCTGGCTGGACTGGCACTAAAACCCAGTTCTATGAATGTGTTAAAAGAAGTAAAATTTTATGTAAAATTATTAATTTCAACTGAGGCTGAGAAAATGTTGGTTCCTGAACTTTTCCTAGGTTTTAAAATATCTCCATTGTGCTGCGATCCCAATACCTTGTATGTTTGAACCCTCCAATAGTAGCTTAATGCTAATACCATTGTGGATGTTTAGTGTTAATCATTAAGATTGCGTCAAGATTCATGATTCATGAAGAGCTTTGGATAAATGAGTCAACACACAAACTTGTAATTCTAAGAGAGAGAGAGCTCACAAGAGAGCTTAAATATAAAAGAGTATTAATTAAGTGCCACATCAGCATTAAGTAAGCTTATATGTTGCCATTTATATTCTACTCTGTTGAAGTATCATCTGGAGAATACTGGGCACATTTGGCTTGCTGAACTGAGTCTATGAGTCATCATATTGTCAGAAAGATTTGACCATCATAATGGATTTCTGTTGCATTTCAAAAGAAGCCACACAGGGGAATCACTATGCATGGAGCAAAGTATAGAAGTCTCCTCCAACAGAAAGTGTGTGAACTTTACAAGGCATCATCTGCAAGGCTTCCTTCATAAAAATTAAAAAGCAATTATCGCCTCTGGACATTCATTGCATTCATGAATAGTAGCAAACTGTAAATAAACCTAAGCAGCAACACAAAATAACAACTCTGCCTTCCATTTTCTAATAATGATGCAGAAAAAATTCCATTGTGCCTACATGTTTAATAAAAAATACATTGATTAAAAGTAGACAACCTCTACTAACTAAGCAATGGTTATGGCAAGCTCCATATTTGTAAAAAAGTAAATATTTAAAAGTAACAGTAAGGGAAGACATGATAAATAGAAGTAAGGAAAACATCCTACCTTGTTTTGGAATGGTTTTGTCTACAGGGATACCACATCCAGGTAATTTTAGGCTGAGGAATACCATACACCGTGCATGTCAGCACTTGTTTGCTGCTCAGTAAATACAGGTTTGGATCAGGGAATGATGACACGGCATTTTCATATATCTGGGGTTTCACTGTAAAGTGTAAAAATTGGAAAGCACTTAAAACCAGATCATTTCCAGTGTATTGAATGATCATGAAAATACTACATTCCTGCATAGTGAGTAATAAGAGAAGTCCCAAGGAGAACAAAGGAAAATAGCTGGCCTAAGTCAAATCAGATGAATGGTTAATAACATATTTAAATCATCAGGAGCAAGTGTGTGACCATGGAAGACAGAAACCCTTCTAATGAAAACTAGGGTCTGTCTTCTGATTACAACATGGGTCTGTCACCCTGTGTATGGAGCTTGGATTTGGGTCGATGAAAGTCAGTGAAAAAACCCACAATGATCTGAATTGTGCAAGATTAATGAAAATCTAGCTCAGTGAAAATTTAGCATATTCAGGAGAAGCATGGGGGCATGCTGCAAACTTACCATTTACTGTAAGAGTGACTGTAAGATTCTTAGACAAGTTCCACTGTCGTATGCTCAATATTATAGTGTAGTTCCCAGCATCTTCCTCAGCAACATCCTTGATGATTAAGGAATAGTCTTTAACCATGTACCGGGCACACTTTTCAGCAGCAGGCAGCCCATCTTTTAACCTGTTTAAAAGAATTCCAGAAATCAAAATGCTAAAAAGCAGTGCTGCTTACACTGCCTACATAATTTAATTTCAAAACATTTATTGATATTTGGGTAAGGATTCAATTTATAGTCTGAGATTTTGTTTGCCAGGGGCTTATGCTTCCCCTTACAAATAAGATTGCTGATACTTATACAGCACTTTGGAGAACACCATTCTATATATTGAAATTGATAAGGATCTGACAGGGCTATATAGTATTGGAGAACTGCTGAAAATGGCAACTCTGTCTCTGAAGATCCCAGTTTTCCATGCTTGTGCCACCATTTAGTCTAGAAGAAAACTGTTTTGACTAAGAGTCATTCGCATAAATAAAGGTCGCATCATCCAGCACTGACCATTTCTTTATGACCTCAGAATACTTCCTGGGACAAAGTATTGCAGTAGCTTAAGCACAGCTGTGATTTTAGGAAGAGGAAGAGTAAGTAGATTAGATAAGCACTGAAGAATCAGATATCCTGCTATCAGACGAATGTTTTTAAAGATAACAAAAATGAACTTAGAAAGTACTAACTGTTGCTCACACACAGATTCCCAGAGAAGTGTTATTTTTCTTCAAAGTCTAAAACACAGCGTAAAGCACACTTCTGGTAGGTTGCTGTAAAAGGTTGACATGATGTTTGAAGAGTGCAACATTATGATGACAGCCTTGATTAAAATGATTAATGAGTTTTAGTAAATGTTTACAGAAAACTCTTACAGTTATAAGAGGAGCACTTAAAATTGGGTCTAAGAACTATGGATTTGGGCATTTCACTGTATCTGTATTTTACAGAATCACAGAACAGTTGAAGGCTGAAAGGACCTTTGGACATCACCCAATCCAACCTCCTGGTCACAGCAAGGTCAGCAGGTTGCCCAAGGCCATTTTTGGCCTGGATTTTATTATCTCCAAAGATGGAGACTCCACATCCTCTCTGGACTACTTGTTCCAGTGTTTGACCAACCTTGTAGTGAAAAAAAATAAATTAAAAATCTAGTTTAAGCGGAATTTTTTCTCCTTCAGAAGTTTTGGATCTGTATGTGCAGCTGACAAGCTCAGCCATTAAAGAAACAGAAAATAATGTATACATGGCTAGCATCAGTTCCACTTTTGCCCCTTAATTTTCTATGTGGAGCTATAAATATAAGGGTTTTGTAAAACAAAACAAAATGTTTGGAGCAAAAGTAATTGCTGGCTGTGAGTAACATGAACTCTCACTGCTCATGTGTGTATGGTTTGTTTTCTTAATCAGTCTTGTCATAGACCCTTTGTTAAAGTGAAATGAATTGAGCCAGAGCTACTGGTATTTAAAATGATTCAAACAAAAAAAAAATTGAGATCATGAATAGATAACATTGTTTTATATAAAAGTGGTTTGGGTTAATACAAAAAGCTGTTCAAAAGATTTTTTAGCACAGTTATACATGAGCCAAAGTCAACGTGCCAGTCACTAAAGTAGATACAAAACTTGGACATAACTACATAATAAAACCAACTTCCACTGCTTTTCTAGTAGTGCATGTCTGTATGACTCAACTTAGTCCATTATTTTAATTACAGCCTCCTCTTCTTTTTCCTACTGTTTAAAATGCAAGCTCAGGTTTGTATCTAGGTCTGAGTGAAGTTGGATGCAACACTCCAGTCAAGGTTGGTAGAGATTTTTAATTGTAGAACATCCATTTATTTCAATAGGAGACCTATCTAACGTATTTGAAGGTCTCAGGTTTAAACTTCCTAGACCTCCTCTTTGTACTTGCAAAGCAGAGATGATATTCTCATAAAATATTATTGTTAATACATGGGATAATCCTGATACCTCCAACAAAAGTCCACAAGCATGTTGTCTCCAATTTGTTGTCATTTCAAAAGGTCTTATTTAAATATTTTACTAGGATACTAGTTTTCAACTAAGAAGAGGTCCAGTGTGAATATGTGGAAGTAACTGTTGTCCTACCATATAACGTCTGGAGTGGGAAATGCCTTCACTTTCATTGACAAACGATAGGATTTTCTTCCAGCTACCGCCTCCAGTGCAGTTTTTCTTCGACGCTTCAAATTGATGAACATTTTATCTTAAACAAAGGAAAAGAATGCACCTGTATTACTGATTTTCAACCTGTAAAAAGAGTTGTCCTGCTAAAGGGAATGGGAATCCAAACTAAGATGATAGGTAATAATTTTGTTTTTCCCACATGGCAACAGCAAGAATAAAACCCAACCTCCTAGAAATCTATAAAATATAGAGAAGAATACCACAAATATGCAAGAAACCGAGATACAGTTCCCAGGCCACAAGTCTGCCTGGAGAAGATATGCTTTAGCCAAAATTCATACTGTGCTTCAGCCGGAAAAAAAGGCACTGGTCTCAACACAAAAGAGATAAGGTGGTTCATGGTACATGGGAAACTGAACTAGATGAGCAGATGACCTCTCTACAGCTAAAGGCCAAGAATCAATCAATGTTCCAAAAGAAAAAATTCTGCCAGAGAGATTTTAGGGGTCCTTCAGAGAAACAGCAAAGGCAAAGGCAGAAACTTTCTGTATCGGTGGTAAACAGCTGTTTTATCAAACAAACAAATCTTTATCACTTCTTTGGAACAGTCTTAATCTGCTGGAATTTGCTCTTTTCCAGTTGTACTGCCCTGTATTTCAAACTCTCTGGCAAGTTGATGGGTCTAACCAAAGGCAATAAAACAGAGTATTTGTACAATATATTGGAAAAAAAACCAAACTGTTTTTTCCAAAATGCACTTAAGCAAAATAAAACTTTCGAAACATGAAAAATTATTTGAGTGTCCTTCAGATAGCACCTGAGGTGCAGTATTTACTCGTGTTATAGACTGCCTATGGATGTTGACTATCGATATACAAGTGCAATATTTAATCACATTTGCCATATATATTGAAAATGGCATGCATGAGACAAATCAGTAGTTTAATTACACAATTCAGGTTATACTCAGACACAACCCTGCTTCTGCAAACCTTTATTCACACAGGCTGTTTCTAATATGGGTATTCCATCAACGGGGCTGCTTATGCGAGTCAGAGTTTATATGCAAGCTTCAACAGTTTCAGCTTCTCTGATTTAAAAGTCAATCTAAAACTCAGCTTCTGAGTTTAATCTTCTCAGTCTTATTGTTTAAGAATATCTTAAGTGGATATCATGATTCATCCTACACTCCCAGTGACTTTGTCCAAGGCTTAAATAGAGAAAATGGAAATACTGTTTATACCAGCATGGGGTGCTTAGTCCACGCTTCCAGATGAGAGAGAAAAGGTAGACCCATGAAAGCATGGAAAAAATCAATATTCTGACCATGAGTCAACTGTCATAGAAGACATCCACCAACTGCTTGGTCCTTAATACCAATGATACTCCAAAGCTCCTGGGATAGTCCTAATTGTAACAGGATGCCACAAAGAAGATGGCTTCTCATAGAGTGCTAATGAACAAAAGTCTTAATTAAAATAAATTTAAAATAACACCAGAAATTTCCAAATCTCACAGAAAGCCCAGGCAGACCACATGGGAACCTGTTTAAGGCTCCTACTGTAAAACCACATTAATCAGTTGTACTATCTTGTGTTTGTTTTGGGCTTTGTAATGGTCTAGCAGCTACCTGCTCTGAGTAGAGACTGCGTATCTATTTCCTCTTCATTTTTCATTGAAAACAATGAGTAAATACTGTAGAAGAGTAAGTGGGGGTCTTATATTTAAGTGCAGCTTGTACTCTTTTTCCTTTTTGCAAACTATAGTTTAGCTGATTGCTTCTGCCAGAACTGACTGAGGACAGGGTCATCCCAGTCTTTAGCAGACGAGCAAGGTCTAACTCAACACTTACATATCTACTGCCGATGATATGAAACAGTCAGGGAAAAAAGTTGTCGTCTGACTAAACTTGGTATGTGGGAAGTCAGTATTCTACAGATCTGCAACATTTCTTACCGTAAACAATGACCGTTGTGTTAACAGCTTTGATTGATGGCCCGCTCTTCACGTGGCAGGTATACTGGCCTTTATCAATATCACGCACTTTGTCAACAACAAGGATACTGTAAAAAATATTGGCTTCTGTATTCTTCTGGTCAATGCGCTGCATTACAGAACCTCTCTTCCTCACCTATAAAAGGGAAAATGAACACGAAAGAGCTTAGTCAAGCCCATTATCGCCATTACTAAGATTTCTATTTTACCCTACTGCCACCATACCTTAATAAAAAATCCAGATCCTTCTGTAGAGCACAGGCATGCAAAAGACACCTAACACTTCCAGAGAGTCAAAACCAAAAATTATTAAGTAACATTATATGGCAATTCATTCCTATCTTCACCAAAGCTGTAAGCGCATCCAAACCAGTTCTTTCCATATGACAATCCTCTCTGTATGGCTTGCCGTACCAACACACCCAGCACCCTATTGCTCCTTGTCAAGCATCATTCATAAAAAAAATCCAGAGCCACTGGCTCACAGTTTGGTGCCCGGATTCAGTGTCCACAGGCAGCAGACATAGGAAAGAAAGTGGCATTAAGAAAAGGGGAGAATTCTGGAAACGCTATAGGCAGAAAAGGGACTAGTTTTGGCAAGGGAATAACAGGGTGGAACTAGAGATAATGTGAGTCTGAGGAGTTATTTCCTGCAACTCCCCCTCAGCCTTTGGCCTCAAAGTTTATTTAACCCAGGACATTGTTGGTGTCTTATAAACACTGAGCACCCTTCAGTTACCATCCAAATAACAACAATTTAGTATTTTGCTCTGACTAGGGCTTGGTAAGAAAGCAATGAACAATATAATAGATTTGGAGTGTTTCTTGTTGCTAAGTTCTTTATTCCTGGAGTGAAAAAATGCCAGGAGAAAACGGCTACAGTATGCAAGAAATGGTTGCATTCATCTTCCCTATATAACGTAATCATAATTTTAGCTTGTGATTAGGCACAATGAGTGACATAATAAATGATCTTGACTTGAATCACCAGCATAAATCAAACTGACATGAAAGGAATGGGAGTTGTAAACCTTAAACTAATGTCAAATTTCTTATCGGCTTTACACGGGCTCCCTGGCAGTTATTCTGTAAGCGACAAATATTTATGAGGATGCTCCCAATGTGAGGGGAGGAGAAGCACATTCAAGATCATTCCTGTAGTTGTCAAAACAAGAGGATTGTTCATGTGACACTTAACAAATGAGATTTTGGCTAGCTAAATCAAAATATCTTTTATAAACATGCTTGAGTTGGGTGCCTGACTGTCTGCCATTCTTTGAAGTGAATGTGTTAGGACAGACAGCCTCGCTGAAAAGTTTTTTTTTGTCACAAGAGAGAGTCCCTGCCTGGGACTGGGTGATAAATTTCTACCAGATAAATTTCTACCATTTCTCCAGGTTGAAAAGAAACTCCCAGGGAGGAAACAACTCTAGCATTCGCTCGCAATTATGCAATACAACATTGTGTAAACATGTTTACTTATTCAATTAAGCACCAGAAAGAAAAAAAAAAAGGAAACCTCTAAAGACATGTCAGCAAGGGTCAAAACAATGGAATGTGAACCACGGCAAGCATTTGGAGGGAAAATTCCTCCTAGGATGCTAGATGTGGCCTGATCTATGGGAACTACCCCTGGACTCTTCATTTCAACCACAGCACTCACCTGTCCGGGATAAGTCCACGTCATCTGCACTCTGGTGTTCCAGGCTGCAGTGACAGTGCAGTTAATTGCCAGGCTGTCTCCTTTCAGCAACTTGACAAGACGCGGGGTGCTTAACTGAACATCAAAAATTGTGTTGGCTGCAAGTGACAAAGAGGAAGAAAAGTGATTAATGTCACCAGGCCAGACTGCTTTCTGAAGGATGGGAAGTGGAGAACACCACTTACTTTCTCGGTGCGTTAGGTACTTTGTGCTATACTTGTGTCCACCGATGGTTGTCTCACAGCTCAGGAGCCCTATGAATCTGTAGGTTGCTTTAGGTATTCTGAAGCCTTTCATGCTGTCCCAGATTATTGTCTTGCCATCAGGAATTAGGGTTTCTCGTGGAATCTGGAAGTGACAAACAGGCATCATAAAACCAGCTCATCTAATCAAAACAGCCTAATAAATAGGAATGGGGGGAAAAAACATCCTAAAAAATGCCAATCAAAGTAGAATGGATGACATTTAATTATGCATATTTTTTCAAGTCACATTTTCATCACAAAATAGAGGAAAAATCTGGGTGAAGAATGTGAATGTTTTATTTGTTTCCAAGATTTCATTATTTATAACAGGATGTAATTTATGACACAATAGATTGACACTATCATTAGTCTCAGCTGCCGTTCTGTTGGCTTCTGGCTGGCAGCTAAAGTGCTCGTCTTGGCAAACCTTTGCAATTAAGTATCCTGGTTTCACCACTGAGACACAAATACACATTTTTCAATGGAGGTGACAAATGGACTTAATTTGCTGTCATTTTGTGCCTTTAACAAATTCCTGCTAGAATTCAATCTGATGCTTCTCACGTTTATGTTGTCTAAAGGATTGGACTCTTCAAAAACTTCAAAAAAGAGGAAAAAAAAAGAAGGTGGGGGACATAAATGGCCATTCCAGCAGGGACAGATCACAGACTACTCATCTTTTAGTTATTACATATAATGTGAAGTGCAAATTTTAAAGCCACAAAGCTTCCCTGAGCACTTTTATTGAGAACTACTACTCATACTGAATGAGGAAAGTCATATTGGCTAGAGATTCTTAAAGGACATCTTGAAATGCTAAATATATCACATTTCCACAGAAAAAGTATTCAGCACAGTTTAAAAATCTGGCACTTCTAAATCCCTCAGAAGTTGGGGACTCAATAAGTAATTAGTCATTTTTAAACTGAGGACCTAAAATCTAATATAGACTAAAATGTTGACAGGTAGTATCAAGTGTTCACTTTGTCAGCAGTACAAATTATATTTTACATTAGAAACCCTTGAGTTTGAAGCCTCATTTTAATAAGGTATCAAGAAAATCCTAAAGAGGCAAAACATGACATGGGCATTGAAGCTCAGACAAGAGCTCTTCTTTCCACATCATGGTTTTTTGTTATACCTTATCGACAAAATAAATGCCAGCATTTGGATAACACAGAGAACAGCCACAAGTACAAAGCTTGGATGTGACTCTACTTTTATAAACTCTGATTTTATGATAAAAATACCATATCTTTAAAGATCACACATAGTAGAGTTTGAATGAATTAGTGCCCTAAGCAAAGAACTCTGGGTCAGCCTTGCAGCCTGTCACGTCTCCCTGTGTACCCAGTTTCACTATGACCCCTTCATCTCTTTCTTCCCCTTTATTTGAGCAGAGGACTTGCATGCTGGCCAGCCCTCTCCTTCCTACGGCCAAAGCCAGCATGGGTGGCTGCCAGAGGCTGGGGAAGTGTGGCTGCCCAGCACCTTCCTGCATGGCACAGGGTCTCCCCAAAACACAGCACCCTCTCAGCGGTGCCTGACCCTCAACACATGCCAAAAGCTGCACTTGGGATCACCTCCGCTCTTCTCATGCCATTTCCTCCTCCAGAAATGCACGATGAATCAAATGAACAATTATTACAGAGCACAAAATGCTGTGGTAGAATTCCTTATCTTTACAACCGCTGATAAGATGCTATAATAAGCATGCAAATCACAGGGGAACTGCGTGTTACACACACACACACAAGTAATGCCCATTACAGTATAGCCTGCTGGCTACCATTCAACAACATCTTGGACTCTAAGAGTTCTGTTGCCATTTCTGTTCTAAATAAAACAAATATACAAGCTTTTGTTTAACTAGTTCATGGTAATGCTTTCAAGGGCTTCAACTGGATTTATCCCCTTACTGTTATTATGGGGAAAACCAAACTATTTCTGAGTGTATTCCTCTATAGGTTTTCATACATACAATGAAGAAAGAGTCAAGTCAGAGCTTCAGAGCTTACCTTGACTGACATTTTCCAGGGAATGCATTCTCTTCACATTAATTAGTTAATTGATGGATTATTGAATTTGTGTTAGCCTTACTCCAGAAACAGGAAACTAAGTAAAACACCCAGAAAGTGTCCAGCTTTTGGAAATAAAGTGCTCATAAATATGACTGTTTTGCAACACCGAATGTTGTTGTTTGTCTGTACATCCAACAGGATCACCTGCCTGGGAGGCAAATCTTTCCCTGCACAATGTACTTGTCTGACATCCCCAAAACCAGCTACAGCTACATCTTTTTGTGTAGGTTTTTTTTTTTTGCAGTTTTGAGACTAAAAAGTCACACATGCTCACACACAAAAGCATAAATTGAAATTTTTAGTTTACTGTAAGGAATGCTTTAGAAACGGAAGTCTATGACTAGTGAAAGACCACCGTGACACAGCTGGTCTTCAACTGAGTTGGGGAAACAAGATACTGCAACAACTTACTGAAACTTTCAGAGGGTAGAAATACCAGAATTTTGTCTCAGATGGGACCAAGGGCAGTGGCTGGTGCTCGCCCTGATGGCCCTTCACAGTTCTGTCCTCTCTCCTTACTTGCTTTGATTTCTTACCAACTTCCCCTGCCAACCCCCCTGGTTCACAGGACCTGTTTTCCATTCTCAGAAAAACACAGTCACTTTGCTCTGCCCTAAATCAGCTTCCAGGCCACCACCTAGAGACACAGCATCACCACTGTGATGATCAGTGCGTGGATGGTACAGGACAAAGGATTCCAGAATGACACAATCATTTTGGCCGGAAGGGACCTCTAGAGGTCACCTGGTTCATCCCCCACACAGAGCAAGGCCAACGTAGTTCAGGGCCTCACCAAAAAATTCAGCCTTTGGTCATCACAGACAGAAAAAGTGAAGAAACACAGCACTGGAACAGTTTGATTTCCACTGAAGTAGAAGAGAGAGGATAAATCCAGCTCAAATAATAGCTTACAGATGGGCACCAGCAGATAGTCAGAGGCATTCAAAGAATCAATTTGTTGTGACAGCTGCAGTAAACATGGAATTTACTGTCTACATACTTATCTGCATGAACCACATCACTGTGGCTCCCAGAGCAGTCTTGGCCTTTTACCTTCTTTGTACTTTATTTCAAACTAGACTCCAGTTTCTTTGCTCAGCACCAACCACTGAACGTTTTTGGTACCTGCTGGTATTAAAACAGTGGTACCACATAGTTTTAGGTATATACATATGGTCAAGAGCATATGGCCAAGCTGTGGTTCTCCACATCTCCAGAAGCACATTGCACTGGAAAGAGCCAGCTGAAAGTATATAAAAACCATACAGTAGAGTTTTCATGGAATTTTCAGAGTTGGAAGGGACCTCTAGAGATCATCTAGTACAAGTCCTCTACTAAAGCAGGATTGCCCTGAGCACATTGCTGAGGACTGCATCCAGGCAGGTTTTGAAGGTCTTCAAAGAAGGGGACTCCACAACCTCCCTGGGCAGCCTGTTCCAGTGCTCTGTCACCCTCACTGTAAAGAAGTTTTTCCTCATATTCGAATGGAACTTCCTATGTTCCAGCTTGTGCCCACTGCCTCTTGTCCTGTCACTGCGAACCACTGAAAAGAGTCCATCTCTATCCTCCTTCAACCCACCCTTACAAGCATTAACAAGGTTTCCCCACATCCTTCTCCAGGCTAAAGAGTCCCAGCTCTCTCAGCCTTTCCTTGTAAGGGGGGTGCTCCAATCCCTTAATCATCTTTGTTGCCCTACACTGGACTCTCTCCAGTAGTTCCTTGTCTCCCTTGATCTGGGGAGCCCAGAACTGGATGCAGTATTCCAGTTGTGGCCTCACCAGTGCAGAGTAGAGGGGGAGAATGACCTCCCTTGACCTACCAGCCACACTCTTCCCTATGCAGCCCAGAATTCCATTTGCCCTCTTGGTGACAAAGGCACATTGCGGGCTCATGGATAGTTTACTATCTACCAGGACCCTCAGATCCTTCTCCTCAGAAGCGCTTTCCAGCAGGTCTGCCCCTAAGCTATACTGGTGTTTTGCATTCTTCCTCCCCAGGTACAGGACCCTACACTTGCTCTTGTTGAACTTCATTATGTTTTTCTCTGCCCAGCTGTCCAGCCTGTCCAGGTCACACGGGACAGCAGTACAGCCCTCTGGAGTGTCTGCCAGCCCTCCTAGTTCAGTATCATCAGCAAACTCTACTGAGGATACACTCAATCCCCTCACCCAGGTCATTGATGAATATGTTGAATAAGACTGGGCCAAGTATTGACCCTTGGGGGACACCACTGGTGAAAGACCTCCAACTTGACCCTGCTCCATTAATTACAACCCTCTGAGTCCTGTCACACAGCCAGTTCTCAATCCACCTCACTGCCCCCTCATCTAGCTCACACTTCCTCAGTTTCCCAAGGAAGATGTTACTGGAGACAGTGTGAAAAGCTTTGCTGATGTCAAGGTAGATGACATCTGCTCTTCCCTCATCCAGTCATCTGGTTATAACATCACAGAAGGCTATTAGATTGGTCAAGCATGATTTACCTTCAGTAAATCTGTGTTGACTAGTACTAATGATTTCCTGTTCTTTAAGATGTTTGGAGATGACATCTAAAACAAGTTGCTCCATTATCTTCCCAGGGACAGAGGTGAGACTAATCTCAGGCCTGTAGATCCCTGGGTCCTCCTTGTTGCCCTTTTTGTAGACCGGAATGATATTTGCCTTTCTCCAATCCCCAGGCACCTCTCCTGTTCCCCATGACCTTTCAAGGGTGACGGAGAGCAGGCCAGCAAATGACATCTGCCAGTTCCCTCAGCACTCGTGGGTGCATCCCATCAGGGCCCATGGACTTATGGATGTCCGTTAGGTCAAGCGGTCTCTAACCCAGTCCTCCTCCTCAAAGGGAAAATCTTCCTCTCTCCAGACTTTTCCCATTGTCTCCAGGGTCTGGGATTCATGGGGGGTAGTTTTAGCAGTGAAGACCAAGTAAAGAAAGCATTCAGTAGCTCCGCCTTCTCTGTATCTTCCTTCACTAAGGCAACCACCTCATTCATCAGTGAGCCTACATTTCACCTAGTCCTCCTTCTTCTAATGATATGCTGAAAAAACTTCATGTTGTCTTTAACTGTGGTGGCCAAATACAGCTCTGTTGAAGTTTTGAGTCTTTTTAATTTTTTTTGAATGCTTGTCTTTTATGTTTCCCCTTCCATCTATTTGGGAAAGCTGAGGTAGCATTATTAAGAATTCAGACTGTCCATGTGTGTGACTCAACATCCTACAGTTTTTTTGACTTCTTTTATTGCTTATGCTGAAGCTTATTTACCTCTACTCCTGTGAATGCCACTGTTGATTTTATGACAGAGAATTCAAAGGGAGAGTAAACAGAGGGAATAAACCATTGTACCAAGTGGTGGTGCTTTCTCTGTTTAGCAAGATAAGAGCAAATGAACAGGGAAAAGAAGTGCGTACCTTAGTTACAGTAAGGTTTATCTTAATTTAAGGGTCTTGAATGAGTCTGCCAGAATCATACTGATAGGAATGATGGTTTTGGAGGCTCTGGATCTCTCTCTATTAAGCATTATATCAAAACTACCAATTGATTTCACAGGTCTTCATATGATGAAGAAGAGAAGGGGTCATCAGCTGTTGAGGTTATAGGTTATAACAGGACCTGAAGGCTGGATTTGAAATAGGAATGACAAAGCTCCATCACCATTTCCATTCATCAGCTTTTTGATGTTTACGATTCCTCCTATATTGCATATCATTGCCGTACTATAGAATACAATTTGTACAGATGTTCAGTCTGGAAGTCAAAGCAGTAGAATATCTCAAAAGGATTGACTAAGGTAAAGATGCAGTTTGGGTGGGAAAAAAAAAAAAATCACTTGTAAGGTTTAAGACAGACAATAAACCTTCCTCACATTGGTCCACTGAAAATAAGAAGTAGCACTGCACAGGAACGAAATGCTGGAGGCAGTGTTCATGCAACTGGCAAAACAAGTCCTTTCAGAACAGAGAGATTACAAAAAAAAAATTCTATATTCTATATTTTGACTTTCTGGCAATATAGAATGCAAAATCTAATTACTCTAATACTGGGATTTTCTTTCCAGCTTCAGAGGATTGCATTATGAGGACACTGACCTCTTCCTTTATTGCTAAACAGAATAGCTTTTGCCAGCTCTCCAGAAGTAGTTTGCCTGCAGCTGTGAAATGCATTTAACACATCTCTTAATTGCTCTGTGAGTACAAACTTGCTGGAATCTTCATACAGGGGTGTCACAGATGATAAATAAAGTAAGATATGATGTAATGCATTGTAGCTTACATACTTCAGGAAATTCTGGGATGAATTAGGGAACACACTTATTTTTCCTGGAATGCAAAACATGTAAGCAACCGATCCTTTCTTTCAAGACTTGGCTCCACCTCCTCTTTTTCATTCCCAGAGTATTACATCTGGTTTTGATGGTGTAAAGGTGCATCTTACACCACAACCCCAAGCTAAAAGGAAGTTGACATGAAAAAAATAGATATATCTCAATTGTCTCCAAATAAGAAGAAAAAAATATTTTTATATTGCTTAATAAGAGAGAAACCTGACAGAAATTTTCTCAGTTAGGAATTTAATATGTTGAAATTTCAGATGCAACAATACAGTGCCCAAATAAGTTCTCACTTTACAACGTCTACCCCATGGAAAACCAAGCCTCATCTACGTTTGATTCTATAGCTACAAAATCTTGTGCATCATCCACCCCAACGCACTTCTTGCAGGAGAACCATGTGTGTACACGCATATACAGTGTCATCCTAGGTCAGATTATTTTATTTTCCCTACCTTTTGCTTTCTTTTGTATGATTGAACAAGTAGGAAACGAGAGTCAAAAAATAACTAACCTCTAGGTCAAGTTTAAACACAGGATCAAATCTGTGACTGGTATAAAACTTCACAGTCAATGAGGAATCAAAAATTCGTATTGATCTAGATAAGCATCTTACAGTGATATTGTTTGGCAATTGCACATTATTCTATAAAAAGACTTTTCAATAAAAAAATATTTTCAGTGTAACAATAATGAACATTTATTCTCCTATGTTCAGAACTCCTTTTATTTAGAAACAAAGTATCACTGGTTCCTCCACCTAATTATTAAGCCAAAAAAAGAACTTTACTAAAAACGAAACACCATTCTGTCTTGATACCAAGCACTTTACTACAGACTTTAGGTTTGTTAGCGGTTCATATAACTCTCAAGGAACATAGGAAAGAAATGGTTTCCCCAAAACATGAAACATGTCTAGATTTTCTAAAACTGCCCCCACCATCTCAAAATCTGCATGTTTCCCTACAAAGAGAAGCCATTCCCTGTCTGACAATAAGTGCACTATATGGAAAAGGAAGCAGCAAAGTCACTGGCGGGAGGGCAAAGGCTTGATGAGATCCTTGTACAGCCCCAGTAAGTCTCCAGGGATTACACTTACCAGCTGTTCCAGAGAACAGAAGAGGAAAGGGGAGGAAGGGCAGGGGAAGAGGTGGGAGGAAATCTCTTCTCCTAACAAGAAATTCCTTCCTGGGCTTAAGAAACCTTTGTCACTGAAAATTTAATAATAAAAGTTTGAGTTTCTTCAGAAAACTCCCTTCCAGTCTGAGATTTGACGAAGCCCTTCTGTGGGATATGAGACAAAGCCTTTAGGGTTGAACTGTTTCTAAGCACACTGACACCCAGAAAGCTTGTTTAAGAAAAATAAAATTTTTGAAATATTTTGAAAGCATTACAATAGTTATAAACAAGCAAGCAAAAAAAAAAAAAAAAAAAAAAAGAACAAGCATCATCCACAATAACACTTTCATAGCATGCTTGGATTAAGGTACCTTTTTTAAAGTAACAGCAATGTTTGGTGCTGTTACTCTGCATGGAATGATCATTTCTCTTCCCACAGTCATGTGTATTATTTTAGGTATATCACTGTGCATCTCTACAAATGGATTGCCTGTATCTGCAATACAGAAAGAAAAAGAAAATGTTAATATCTGAACTCTTAAGACAATGCACAAAAATTGTAATGGCACATACAGTCTTGAAATAACTAACACTAACCCCATCCATAACATGATAAGCAAAGTCTCTAAGTCATTCTTCTGTTTACTTTTATCTAAGCAAGTTTATTAAAATATTAATAAATATTTCAAAATACATTTATCGATCCATAACAATAGCAGTACGTTGGTATCTCCTTTAAAATCCAGGAGAGATAAAGTACATTTTTTCCCATTACAGCATCATCTCTACTGCTGAGATGTGTCTCCTATTTCAGGGTATTTCTATTTTTTATCACTGGGGAAATAATTTAATGGGAAGTGACCAAAATTCACTTATCAGGAAGCCCCTAAACAGGACATGTTCCTGCTCTCTGCAAGGAAATTGATGGAAAAAAACTCAAGTTGACTTCACCAGGAGAAAGAATCTACTGTGATTATCCAGCCATATTTTCCACCCTGAGAATACAGATTAGCAAGAGCTAATTATTCTTCTCCTTCCCACTGTCACAATACATATATGTCTCTTTTGTAAGTGACAAGGTAAATGAAAAAGCCAGGAAAACATTGATTCCGTTCTACTCAATAACTAAAGCTTGGCAGAGTAATTTACCGTCCCTTGAACAATCCCTTTAACAAAAGGCATTGTCATAAATAGCTTGCGCTGGGAACAGGGAACATTGCTGCTGCTGTTGCTATTGTTTGGACCACATAACAAAGAGGGGCTTAAGCCACAGGCTCTGACTCCAAATCTTCTTTGCAGGTGTTCAGATGAAGGCTCGGTTTGACTCTCATCATGGATAGACTACCTTGAAATTCCCATAAGGTTTGGTTTTTAACTCTTAAATTAAAAGTGGAACACTCAGATCTTAACTCCGTGCTTATCTATAGCTCCAATGCAGCTTCAGGCAAAACCTGTAATTTTCACTCACTCAGTCAAAAATCTTACAAATAACAGTGGAAGTCTTTCTTGGATAAGAAATAAGAAAAGCTACCACAAAGATGATTAGAGGAACGGAGCACCTCTTCTATGAGGAGAGGCTGAGGGAGCTGGGGCTGTTCAGCCTAGAGAAGAGAAGGCTCCAGGGAGACCTTCTAGCTGCCTTCCAGTATCTGAAGGGAGCCTACAGGAGAGCAGGAGAGGGACTGTTTGTCAGGGAGTGGAGTGATAGGACAAGGGGTAATGGTTTTAAATTGGAAGAGGGGAGATTTAGATTAGATACTAGGAAGAAATTCTTTGCTGTGAGGTTGGTGAGGCACTGGAACAGGTTGCCCAGAGAAGCTGTGGATGCCCCATCCCTAGAGGTGTTCAAGGCCAGGCTGGATGGGGCTTTGAGCAACCTGCTCTAGTGGGAGGTGTCCCTGCCTATGGCAGGGGTGTCGGAACTTGATGATCTTTGAGGTCCCTCCAAACTCTAATTATTCTACGATTCTACCAAGAATTGACCCTTTATAAAACTTCAAATTGTAATACTCCATTCAAGTGTTCTGGTCCTAGACTTCTGCACATTGACCTGTGTTCACTCTAGAAGTTTTTCAAATATATTACTTCTGCTTCTCTTTCAAAAGTATGTTCTGCACTTCCCAGTGCCATAAAGCTGTTGTGCCCTTAGGATCTTCTTTTCTTACTATGTGCAATAATATTTTTGTTTGAGACATCAAACAAGAGAAGCAATTTCTACTCGAATTTACACTGGGAAGAATCGTAGAATAGAGTATCTCAAACATAGCACAAGTTACAGGAAGAGTTTTCCTAAAGAGGTTTAATGAAACTGTTACACAAATTTTCTGAAATAAGAGTCACAATGCTTTATTTATTAATAGGTGTTAAATGTCCACTGAGATTGCAAGAGGAATTTATGAGTAATAGAGGATGCATATGTAATAAAAAAAAATACCCTAAGGAATTGTTAGGTTAACATTTCCTCTGCAGTATGATTCAAGGAAGACCATGAACGAACCTGTTTGTAGGTCGGTGAAAAGAACCTTTTTTGTTTCAGGGGCTGCAGCCACAGCCACAGAAGAGGTCACCTGCCCCTTAACATCACCAGCCAAATGGATTTACTACTCCCTAAAGACTTGTTCATCTTTGTCACAAAATTAAGAGCTCCTGCCCAAAACCAGCAAGCTTTGCAAAGTAGTTTCCTGTATCATAATCTCCAGATCATTACAAGTGTGAGGAAGAGCTGTTCTGTGGACTACCGGAGCTGTCTGCAGACACAGTGTCACCACTGACTGATGCCAATAGCAGTGGGGGTTGTGCAGCTCAGGTCTCACAGGATTCCCGCCCTTTGGAAGGCAGGGACAGGAAACAAGCACAAAACACCACGTTTGACTTTTTTCTCCTCTTCTTCAATGGAAATACACGTTCACGCCTGGAGAAGTCAATGAAGTGCTCTATAAAAGTCAACCAACCAGGCTGCTCTCGGTAGTGTTTAAAGCCCAGTCACAGCCTTTCTTGGTCCAGTCCCTGCAGTGGTGCGCCAAGGCGTCTCCATGCCCCCGCTGTTCGCGTGCAGAGCTCGCATTGACATCACCAGGGACTTCCGCCATGGGCCAGAGGGCAATCGATGGCCCCAAGTGCTCCAAATGTCTTCCTGCTTTTGATTAAAAGAAATACGCATCATGTTTCCTAGCACAGTTTTGTTTTCATAATGAGTGTGGAGGCTTTTCCTGATTCCTTTTGATTTTATTCTCTTTCCATCTGAATGGCCATAAGAGGATACTCTCAGTGTCTCAAGATCAGAATCTGGTGCAGGTTGTACAAGCCTGGATCAGGAAATGCCAGACCCACCGCAGCACCAGTGCAGGTGATGCCATGTTGGCAGGGTATGCCAACAATGTGGTATCTTTGGGTCCCCCAAATAGTAGCACTCCTTGCTTCTTTTTTCCTCTCTCCTTCCCATCATAGCTCTACCTATTGCCAGTGGCTTCTGCTACATTTCCTCCCAATTCCTTCCTGAGGGAGGGTAAATGCCATCCTTCCCTGAGCAGCTGGCTGGCAGTGCATGTGGGATGACCTAACCTCATGCCAGCAGTTTTATGGGCCAGCTTCACTCACTTTTATGTTCAGAAAGACCTAGACATAAAAGGAACATCATGGATTGACCTGTCGTGAAGACCAGATGCAAGCTGCACATTCAGCTCCATCAGGATTTGGAATGGAAAATCCAAGAAGGTTGACCCTGGCTTTTGAATTTGGGGGTTTTGTGGGAGGCTGTGTTTGGGCCTTTTTTGCTTCAGATCTGCGTGCAAGGGTGGCAAAACAAGAGATGGATAGTCAGAATATTTGCATGTGTTAAAGGTTACTTTAAGTTTAGAGTATTTTTAAATTGTGCCTGGAATTAATGACTGTGTGCTGGTTTGACTGTGTTCCTTACAATATCTCTCAGCTGCAATCAATGTGAAACCACAAAGAGCATTCATGAAATCACAAAATCCATGAAGGTCACTTGCTATATTGTTAAAGAACATAAATAGCAGCTGTTTATTAAGCTGGTTGGCTGCCAGATATAAACTTGATAAGAGACTTAACACAAGCAATATTATGTCTGGTATCAGTAACCTGTCTAGGCTATTTATGGGGTTTGCAAAAACAACTAAATTAGGCAACACTGGAATGCCAAATTCAGAAAAGATGGAGAGGTTCTTTATTTCCACAAGCTTCAGCTACTGTTCTTGTGTTTAGTTTGTTTTGAATAATTTGAGCGATATAAGTCAGAGTACTTACACATCCATTTGCTAGGAAAAAATGCCTCTACAGGAAAGTCTGAACTCCTTGAAATCTCTGCAAATTTGTCCTCTGAAGTTATTTCAAAATACCTATATACACTTGGCTCATCATTAGGATTTCTTTCAGGCTAAAAGAGCAAAACCAGTTTCCTCAGATTCACATAACACTTTTTTCCCTCATGCATGTGAAGAAGACCAATGTCTTTATTGAAGCACAGACATGCAAAGTTCATTAAAGTTAATGGGCCAATCACCAAATTCCCTTTTCCATTGTAGGGACTCACCCTAACTAACTTTATTTATCTCAGCTAAATCAGTAGAGCTGTTCAGCAGAAATTTGAGGAGAACCTTACACAACAACAGTGGCTCTCATCTACCTATACGTCTAAAATAAAGACATTTCTCACTGATCTAGGTGGTCAAACTGTTAGTGTTGTCACTGGGAAGAAGGGGAATTTTGCCATAGGACTCATCTGAACTGTTTTAAATAATCTGTTTTATGGTGAGATTAATCATACCCTAGGAAATGTATCTATTCAACCTTCTCACATGTAGGTGTCTATGTATCTTAAGATAAAAAAAATCCCCTTTTGTATGTCTGGAGGCAAAACACATCAGCAAGAAAGGCTTTTCCAGTGCTGCCTCTTCTTAGCCTGTGAAACGGTACTCTTCAAATGCAAATAATTTCTAAACCTTGAAGGACGATTTGAGATATAAATTCATAATTATAGAAGTCCAGGACAAAAAAAAAATATAAAAAGGAGGGGAATAGTTTCTATCTGGAGCACATTCAGACACAAAGCATTGCTGGCATAGTTGTACAGTGGTTTTTAGGTAGGGTTTGTTTGTTTTCCTTTGGGGCTAGTTATACTATACTGTCATGGAGATAGGTCCTTAACACACATAAAACACAGTTAAAACTCTTAAGGAAAAATATTCTTACCCACATTAGCCAGGAAATCCACACTAGAGCAATTACTGTGTTCAGAAAGCAATCTCTAAAAAGGTTCATGGACATTAGGAACTCTTTCGGATATAGTCCTCCCTAAGGATGTTTCATCTTAGAAACACATTTCTATTTCAGTAGCAGCTATAAGCCTTGGTGGAAGAAGGACCTCAGAGGGCTTAGTGCATGGCTTTTGATGCTGCCAAGCCTTCCACACATGCTCCACTCAACACAATGTACTATGATGTGAGTCCATGTACACGCAATGACAAAAGCATGGCAATTATAGGTGATTGACGTCAGCAAGCCCTAGAGGGCTCTGTTTTGTAACAGGAACCTCATTAGACACTAAAAATGTGTCCGCATACTTGATACAGCTGTAGCATAGTTTAATTTCAACTAGTTTCCTTTTCATAACAGAAGCACTATCATATTATTGACTCTGACAGCGTAAGCCAAAACCGTACTGCTCATACATTAAAACTGTGCCAAAAAACAGAAAAAAAGCACAGGGGAGGAAGAGTTTCCCAGGCCACGGCAGGTTCTTCTGTCAGTACATTATTTTTGAATAAGAGAAAGAAAAAGGAAAAAGAATAGGATCTCCCTTTCTGTTAGCTTTCAAGGTGCTTTGCCTCACTGCTTTTTTCACCTATTGAACTATTTTGACTTTGACACTTCTGATGTTGAGAGCTTTTTGGGGAACACTTTGGATGTCCTCCCTGTTCTGCAATGTAGTACCTTTAGGTACTACGGCTATAGGAGTCCTTTCACTACAGGAGTCAATGCACTCAAGTTAAATCTTAAATCCATGTCAGTTCTGAGGCTGGTTCCAACTATCTGTCAACAAGTGGACCTCCCAAGGAGGTGCCATATGCTCAGCACTTGCAGAATGCAACTGCAGAGTTTGAAAATGCACTCAAAGCCCCAGATGTTTTGGCACTCCAAAGGCTTACATTTTCAACCATTCACTTATGCTAAAGCCCTTCATTTTGGACTGTCCAACCTGAGACACATCTCAAGCCAATGATCCAGATCTAGTGAATATGTTTGACCTTCTAGGCACTGGTGAGTACAGATATTCTCAGGACTTGTACCTTAAATTACCCAGCTCTCACCTGGCTTAAATTACATCAAAGCAATGCACCTAAATAACTCGTCCTCTAGATTAATTGTAAAGTCTGTGCTGAGCAATACATACCAGAAAGTCCTTTTTTCTATCTGTTAAGTATAGAAAGAGAACAGACAACTGGCTCAGCCTAGAGGTTTGATTTTAAAACAGAATATTTTGAATGGTGCTTGATTGAAGCATCAGTGCAGGTCTCATTTTGCAAGAAGTACGAGGTCAGAGGACAGGCACAGCAGGAATGTAAGGAGAGACAAGGAGAGGGAGAACATTGACTAAGAAACAGGCTAATACCCTTAAGCCAAGTAGAACTGTGCTTATAGAAATCCCTATTGCAGTAGAATTTTGTGTATTAATGGCTGAAAGCTGTCTTTATCACAAGAGGTAGCAATACTTCCACTTGAATCAAAGTTTGTTTAAATTCTTGCAAAAATCTAACCCTGACATAACAATGTAATTAAACTTATATGCTTTTCCTCTGTCATACCATGGAAACAATTGATCAAAGGCAAGAGATGATGCGAGTAGAGAATGAAAAGGACTGCACACTTTTGAAGAAAGTTGCTGCTTTTCCAGCAACTGGAAAAGAATGTCTTGGAGATACCAAAACAAAGGCAGGCAGAAAGAAAAGCCATTAGCACTGTCCCCAGGGAAGGCTACCCAAGTTTCAAAAGAGCCTGCTGATAATTTGGTGTTTCTTAAATGTCTTTATTCCATAATTATCTCTTTTCGAGCAGAAAACTCCCCATGCCTCACTCCAATATATGCACTGCATGTTCTTTACAAATCTTTCCATTTACTATTAGGTTGCAGTTGCAAAACTGAAAGATCAGAGTAACTTTTGGTCTGAGACAGTGGAGAAATTGGCAAAGAGGTTTTGCTTCATTTCACATTTTTCCCATGGCTTCCGGTGGAAGTCAGGCCATCAGCTTTCTTGGAGCAAAGTCCAAAGCTCTTAAGAGAATTTGTTTCCCTCGCTTAATGTCTCAGTTTCTGAGCTGTGTGCGGTCAAGAGCAGCTGCAGCAACACCATACACTTACTCCCCTGTGCAACTCAGTAGTGACCTCTCCAGATGAAGGAAGGGTGGTGTCAGGATTAGCTCCTGAAAGAAATGTCACCAGCATGCCTATTCTTGATCACCCAAACACTTCAGAAATGCTTCAAATGATCCTGGGGCATGTGGAACTTGCAGTCTCCCACTCATTATCTTGCATTTGTCTATAGAAGCTCATCTTCTTCCATAGCATACACTTTTACTGAACCAAAGGACTTACTGCATTTTTGGGGTATTTTTTTTAAATACAGTTCATATTCAGTATCACTCTAATTACGGAAATGAATAACATTTTAAAAACAGTAAGTGATGACTTCCTGTACAAACAATATCAACTTTCCTGATTTGGATTCTGTGTTTGTAAATAGCAACTATTTGTTCTCATCTGCAGCACGGTAAGACATGGGAAACAGGCACCTCAGTAATCCACATGGAGCTAATATGGGAAATGGACTGACACAACGTCCTGCCACAGAAAACAATACAAAACTAGGAGGGACCCAAATTTTACAAATGTTTATTTCCTAAGCAGCCATAGATTCATTTAAAATAAAACTGAACTCAAGAAAGGTAGTCTTCATAGAATGGTTAGTGTTGGAAGAGACCTTAAAGATCATTGAGTTCCAACCCCCCTGCCATGGGCAGGGACACCTCCCACTAGACCAGGTTGCTCAAAGCCCCATCCAGCCTGGCCTTGAACATTCCCAGGGATGGGGCATCCACAACCTCTCCAGGCAACCTGTTCCAGTGCCTCACCACCCTTGCAAGAAAGAATTTCTTCCTAATATCTAATCTAATTCTCCCCTCTTCCAGTTTAAAACCATTACCCCTTGTCCTATCACTCCACTTCCTGACAAAGAGTCCCTCTCCTGCTCTCCCGTAGGCTCCCTTCAGATACTGGAAGCCTGCTACAAGGTCTCCCCAAAGCCCTCCCCTCTCCAGGCTGAACAACCCCAACTCTCTCAGCCTGTCCTCATAGGGGAGGTGCTCCAGTCCTCTGATCATTTTCGTGGCCCTCTGCTGGACCCATTCCAAGAGCTTCATTGTCCTTTCTCTGTTGAGGACTCCAGAGCTGGACACAGTACTCCAGGTGGGGTCTCGCGAGTGCAGAGTAGAGGGGGAGAATCACCTCCTGTGACCTGCTGGTCGTAATTCTTTTGATGCAGCCCAGGATACGGTTGGCTTTCTGGGCTGCCAGCACACACTGCCGGCTCATGTTGAGCATTTCATCCATGAGCACTCCCAAGTCCTTCTCCTCAAGGCTGCTCTCCAGCCATTCTCTGCCCAATCTGTATTTGTGCCTGGGATTACCACATCCCAGGTGCAGGACTNNGAATTTCTATAAATATATTAGTAACACAAGAAGGACTGGTGAGAATCTCCATCCTCTACTGGATGCAGGAGGTAATACAGTGACGAAGGATGAGGAGAAGGCTGAGATACTTAATGCATTCTCTTAATGCCTTCTTTGCTTCTGTCTTTAGTGGTAGAGTAGGTTGTTCCCTGAGTACCTGGACCCCTGACCTAGCGGATAGGGGTGGGGAGCAGAATGAAACCCCTGTAATCCAAAGGGAGGTGTTGAGGGACCTGCTCCAACACCTCAATATAA
>VZRU01014513.1:53578-80935 GCA_013398155.1 Pedionomus torquatus | reverse complement strand
ATGTTGAGCTTCTCATCCATGAGCACTCCCAAGTCCTTCTCCTCAGGGCTGCTCTCCAGCCATTCTCTGCTCGACCTGTATTTGTGCCTGTTATTGCCACATCCCAGGTGCAGGACCTTGCACTTGGCTTGGTTGAACTTCATGTGATTTGCACTAGCCCACCTCTCAAGCCTGTCCACGTCCCTCTGGATGGCATCCCTTCCCTCCAGCGTGTCGACCATGCCACAGAGCTTGGTGTCATTGGTAAACNACGAGAAGGACTTGTGAGAATCTCCATCTTCTACTTGATGCAGGAGGTAATACAGTGACGAAGGATGAGGAGAAGGCTGAGATACTTAATGCATTCTCTTAATGCCTTCTTTGCCTCTGTCTTTAGTGGTAGAGTAGGTTGTTCCCTGAGTACCTGGACCCCTGACCTAGCGGATAGGGGTGGGGAGCAGAATGAAACACNTACAAAGGTGTTACAAGGCTATGTAGGGAAAATATTAGAAAGGACAAAGCCCAACTAATTTAACCTGACCTTGGATGTTAAAAACAAGAAAAAGAATTTCTATAAATATATTAGTAACACGAGAAGGACTTGTGAGAATCTCCATCTTCTACTTGATGCAGGAGGTAATACAGTGACGAAGGATGAGGAGAAGGCTGAGATACTTAATGCATTCTCTTAATGCCTTCTTTGCCTCTGTCTTTAGTGGTAGAGTAGGTTGTTCCCTGAGTACCTGGACCCCTGACCTAGCGGATAGGGGTGGGGAGCAGAATGAAACCCCTGTAATCCAAAGGGAGGTGTTGAGGGACCTGCTCCAACACCTCAATATAAACAAGTCTATAGGGCTAGGTGGGATTCACCCGAGGGTACTGAGGGAGCTGGCAGAAGTGCTTGCTGAGCCACTTTCCATTATTTACCAGCAGTCCTGGCAACATGGGGAGGCCCCGGCTGATTGGCATGTAGCAGATGTGATGCCCATACGCAGGAAAGGTCAGAAGAATGACCAGGGAACTACTGGCCTTGGTGCCTGGGAAGGTCACAGAGGATTTTGTTATACCCATCTCACCTGCACTTGAGCCAGATAGTTGAATTTCATGCATGTTCAGAGAAATGACTTATTATAAGAGATTCCTTAAGTATTTATTTTCTTCCCAAATGCTAACTCTACACTGATCAGAAAGGATTAGTTTTGGTAGTCAGGATCTCATTTCTTTTCAACCTACCAAAAATTCCTTCTGAAAAAGTTTTGGAGGACTAATATACCTTTCTCCACCTTGGCAGAGTGAAATTAAACATGCATTAACTGTTCAGCCTCCCTCATTATCAGTAGTTTTTCTACTCTCATATGTGCTTACTGGGACACAATCAACAATTAAATGTAAACAAATTGATTTTCAATCAAAAGGATTGTCAAATGCAGAAAATTAAGATTTCAAAGCTGTCTAATCTTGATGCAGGTTTGTCCCTTAAATTTTGTACTGGTATTTGGAAGGTAAGGTAGGAGGAGAAACAGAATCCAATCCTGTCTTCAACAGTAACATCAACATTTAATGACTATATGTCCCTTAAAAAAAAAGGAAAATAAAAGAAAACCAAAGCCAATACACTCAGGCAGCCTTCCTAATGGGTTATTGTGGAGAGGAAAGCTGTACAATTCCATCATCATGTGCATTACAACCTTGAATTCACATACATCTAATTGAGGATTTTTTTTAGATGCAAGATACATAAAATTTGGAAAGCAGTGAAGAGTTTGAAAGACTGGTTGTGTCTTCCATTTGTAAAAATTCAGGATACAGAAAAATCGACACTACTAAGAGTAAAGAGATCAAGAGAAAGTAAATGAAGCTCTTATATCATAAAAGGGGTCTAGCAGAGAGGTTTTCAGCCAGAATCACAGCCATCCTTGCTCTTCTTATGTAGTGAATCGTGGGTAGATCTCAAATAGAGATGACATCCAAGGTGGGAGGTCCAAGAAGGTCCCATGATGGGAAACTTGCAAAAGTCATCCAAGAAAGTTGTAAGTTTTCCTAGGCAGCAGGAAATGTTGGCCACTTAATGCACAACCTACTTTGGTTATGCTTCCATGGCTGCATCTGTAGTTGGATATCCAGTGAATTATGTGAAAATAGTTGGATGAGAAAAACATTCTGCAGTATATTTCAGTTTAAGGAAAGTAGGATGAACAGCATAGATTATTTAATAATCCTCAAAAAAAAACAACACACAATGATGGGGGGGAGCTATATTGTTTTCTATCACTGTAGTAAGAGGTCCACTTTATTGTGCTTTTCATAGCACCAGTCCCACTCTTTGTGTCACAAAATGAAAACAAAGGCTAATTCACTCTAATGTGAACTCATTAGGAGCAGCAGACACATAATTTGGAAAACTTCCAGTTGCACATTCTCTGTATTATGGGCTTTCAAAATCTGTACGTCTTGTTATCTTACAGAAATCTATTAATTTTATTCAGTAATAATCGAGAAAAAATAAAATAGAAAATCCAATTGAATCCTTTAAGTGTTTATAATTTCTTCTTTTATTATTGTGTCTATTGAAATCCAGCTGTTCTAAGAAGTTTCTGATTAATATCCTGGAAGAAAACAAGATTAGAAAGCAACTTCTGTTATAGCCTAACTGACCTAATTCCAGCATTTCCCATACATCACACTATACTTGTTTGCTGAACACAATTCTGTGTATAGCTTGATTCCATTTATTCTAGATTCTAACAATCTGTGTAGTGTACATTTCGGAATGTAAATTAACACACAAATAATAATTTTACTACAGCATAAGATAATTCAGTGATCTGGATAGACAGACAGCTTTGGCATCCTTCAGCTGCCTAGAAATCTATAATCTTACACAGACAGGTTAAAGTGAACATTGTAGCAGATAAACGGTTTACATCAGTCATCATCCGATTCTGTAAGACATGATTTCTCTGACACCCATTTCACAGAATCGCTTCTAGTCTACTTCCATGTGGGGTTCTATCAAACTCCATCAAAATGGTTGGATTGGGCCTTTGTCTTTCTTCACTTTTTTTCCTAGCAGATAAAACACTAGCATTTTTATTTGCAAACTCTGAGAAAGCAGTTTTTATGTATTAATTGGTAAACTATCACGACATTCTGCAATATCATTCAAAACCTTGCATTTAACCACACCTGAACTCTTACTTATCCATTTTGCTGTATCGAAGTGGAAGCACTAAGAAGTGATAAAATATGTAATCTTACCGTTAATAAATACATAGACTGCAGATTCTTTCTTCTTTTTTGCTGGACTTGTTGGGTATTTGCAGCTATAGTTTCCCGTGTCACTTGCTTGAGTTCTGCTTAAGGTCAGGCTGCTGCAGGACTGCTTCCCATTCCTTCCACAGGCATATTTAATTACTTTCAGCCTCTTGCTGTCCTTACTTAGAGTTTCAGGCAAAGACCATGAATGAACCATTTCCCCCCTGCAAAAACAGATAAGGAAGCAGAAACAATTATGTTGGGCTGCAATTATATAGCTCCAGTTCCCAAGCTTTCTTTTTTTATTATATCAGGCTATTTCTGGGGTTCTCTTTTATCTTGTTTTCCAAAAACAACAACAGAAACAACAAAGAACTATTAAACAATTGCCCATTGAAGTTCACTCCCCACCTTTCCCCACAACATAAGGTTTCATTTTTTTCTAATTTCAGTTACAAAAAAAGAAAGTGTCAGGTGTATGAACTCCCGGCCAAATTATCAGAAAGCAACTCAGCTGGTTACCTGCAGGTGAGATTTAAAGTCTGGCCTGCTTGAACAACGTGCTGTGTGCCATTTATGCTCAGCTCAGGAACTTTTAATTTTGATCCTGAACTAGATCCTAGAAAAACAAAGGAGAAAAAAAAAAAAACAACAAAAAAAACAACACAACACATTAGCAATGACAAATCATCCTGTTCCCAGTACACTCACATTTATGATGTTGCACTGGAAGGGGAAAGCAAAGGGAAGGGGATGTCCTCCTCACCACACATACTTCGTTGCTCTGAGCATAATCCTGTTGTCCTGACTCCGGACTCACATAATCATGAGAATTACTCAGGAAAGAAAGTAGAAATGAAAGCTATGCAAGTTTCGGTCAATGACTTTGCTCTCAGACTGTTCACTGAGCACACCATGAAGAAAGTTCAGGACCTTGCAGCTATGCATCTATCCAAGGAAGTGTGCCCTCAAGCACCACTGGCTGTGTTTCCTTAGGAAACACCACCAAGGCAGCCCCTTCAATGGGAAGGGCAAAAGTTGGCCACTTCCATGGCGAGAGCCACGTATTGACCTCTAAGATACTGAACTCTTAAACAACTTGCTGAAAAGCTGGGGCTGCTGTGGGAGGAATGAAAGGGGGTTAAGGATCTTCCCTTCCTGACTGAAAGCCACAGCACTGTTACCTATGGTCTCTCACAAGCTGCAGGCTTCCTACCAGTGAAGTGGTGTCAAAAGGTAACTGGGCAGCTCTGCAATAAATTCTGAGAATAAGATCAAGGCACCCTCTAGACCAGATTTGCTCCTTAATGAGAAAGCAAGTCTGCCAGCATGGCCCCAACCATGGCCAGACCATTCTGATATGTGTGAAGCCCTGGGAGCCAATATAACATGAAGTGTGTTAGGACACTTGAAAACATCAAGGCAGGCTCCTCACAGGACATGTGGGGGTAATTTTTAGGAAGTCCATGGAACCCCATGGCCGGAAGACTAGAGGAACACAGGACCTACCCTAGCAACAAGTCAGCAAAGGCATAATGTTTTATCTTTGCCCCATAACAGGCTACAGCCACAAAGGTTTTTATGGCAAGCAGACAGAAATGCGTGCCTTTGAGAAGAAAGTCTTAGATCCATCCCATTGCCATGACAGTGACAACAAAGTGTTCCAAAAGCTAGAAACAAAGTAAGCCAATACTTTGAAACCATTGAAGTTGAAAACCAGTTTAAGTCTAAATCTGGACCCGAGTGCAATTTATGAAGATTCAGTGTTGTGAGAGGAGCAGAGGGTACCCCAGATCACTTACTCCAAGAGAAAGTATTTCTTTGTCAACATAAGAGAGAAGCAGCAACATGTAAACAAGGAAAATGTGAATTTTCCACTAGAACACAGTCAAGTAGTTTTAGTTTAGCTATTTTAAGCCCTTCTAAGATGTCTCTGCCACAGCCAAATGCGAACAGCTGTGTGCACCAAGCATACGTGAAATACATGAACCTTTTTTGGCTGCTATGGTTCACCTATTAGAAAGGTTTCCCTCTTTCATTGACTACAGAAGGAACTTTTGGACATCTACTCCAGCTGAAACTGGCAACTGCATTTCAGCTGCATAAAACCTCCAAAGTCAATGGCTCCTTCAAATTCAGTAACTTTCACCGGGCAGCAGAGGTAGTCTCAGAATACAGGCTGAACAGCAAAACTTTTCTGAGATGTGGACTTGAACTCCTTCGGTCTGAGACAGGCCTAGAAGACAAGTATCCACTTTTGAAAAGAGGTGGTAAAAGTACAAGGAACGTTGTACAAAAAGTAAAGAGGCATTGCTCTCATCTGCTGGTTTGCAGCGGGGGAGGGATGTTGTTTGGTTGGGTTTTTTTGAGGAGTTAGCTGTGCTCTATTTGTAAATATTTCCTACTGATCCCCTATAGCATTGATGGAGAAAAGAGACCTAAATCACCTTCTGAGACTATCTAGCACAATCCACGAAAAGAACCAAACAGCTGATTAGGTCTGCAAAACTACTTGCCAGAGATCTTCAGAGACCTGTTTCCTTTCCTTAGCAATATAAGAAATGTATAATGTAGGGGTTAACTAACTTTTAACTAACCTTTGGCATCTAAGTTAGTTACATTTATCTGCACTTCAATTTTTAGCTTTGTATATCTTATTTAAGCTGTGACTCAAGTAGTTTTCGCATATATACTACCAGGCCTGAAGCAAGGGTATAAGTTTTCAGAAAAAAAGAGGTCCTCTGAACTGCACCACAAATATTACCAGAAATCTGAATGGTGAAACTATATAAATACATAGACTTCCTCTGTGATTCATCTAGAAAACCATACTTCTGACTAGAAATGAATATATTCTGCCAGCCACTAAGAGGGGAGAAAAAAAAAAAAAAGCAGCAAATCTTTGGAGAAACAATTTTTTATGGGTTGTCTTGCAAACATACATTTTTCTCACCTACCATTTAAGGATCCCAACTCTGAAATGCTGGGTCTGCCAAATAGCACACCATGCTTTTATGGGATAGTCTCCCACAGATGCTTATGATCTATGAGTCTATTCATTTGTGGCTCTGAAATAATGTCCCTGAAGCTAAACACTGAGAAACTGAGATAAGATATTACAAGAGCTCAGGCATCTTCTGTGAAGAGCAACCCAGGCACTTTGGTTGAGAGGGTTTGTCAATGTCCTCCGACTAAATAAGCTGACAGTCTCATGAAACCACCATGTTCCTGCATTTCGTTTGTATTTCTCTTGTCATCCCAGAACTGGAGGATCAGATGGTCTCCTAAGAGGGCAGTGTTTATATCCAGATTTATGAATCTTGTTCCTTACTTCAGAGGGGAACCTGGCCTCAAGCTTCAAAGAGTCATAGAATGGTTTGGGTTAGATAGAACCTTAAAGATCACTGAGTTCCAACCCCCCTGCCATGGGCAGGGACACCTCCCACTAGACCAGGTTCCACATCCAGCCTGGCCTTGAACATTTCCAGGGATGGGGCAACCACAGCTTCTCTGGGCAACCTCACTACCTTCACAGTAACCCTCACCCTTCTCTGAATTGCTCTTTATTTTAGTCTCTAGAAAAGCTGAAAGCATGCAACGGTGTTTAACAAACAGTTTAATATGTATGAAAAAACTCATCAGTAGTAGTCCCAGGGATGGACTTGGTGGGATCAAAGCCCAGCTGCTAGCATTGCAACACTCAACCCAGTTGCTAGAGAGCAACATGTAGGTTGCTTCCACTTAAAACTGATGGAATAGTAGATAGTCCATGGTGTGACAAGGCCTGAGAGCAAAGCAGGAGAACAAGTCTGCAGTTCCTTGTCATGACTTTGGTGCTGAGTGTCCAGCTTTGCTCCACATCAGCAGCAACACCCTGCCCACGGACAAAGCCAGCCGTGCAGCACCATGCCCATGTCTGACCCATGCTGGGACTAGGAGACCAGCCCTGGGAGTGTGGGCTGGTCTTGTTTTCAAAGTTTGCAAAAGGCAAAGGAGAGGAAAACACTATAAACGTTACAAACTTTTCTCTTGGTAACTCTACAGGGATATGAACAAAGATCTCCACCTGAAAATCTCAAGATCTATTTTAAATCAAGCACACAAAACAAGACAGGTTGGAAGCCTGTATGTCAGAAGATCTTCCTCAGAGACGTTAAAATCAAAAGAAAAAAATAAGCAGCCAACAGATCCCAGGTCACCCCATCCTGCAGACAAGAAGGAAACACAGATATACTGGATGCATATTCAGGCTTTTGCCCTTTTACACATATTACATGTATCTAAAAGACACCACGGTATTTGTAAATATTGTGGGTAGGATCTTAAGGAGTGCTTAGTGTTTGTCTAACTTTGCTCCCATTGATATAAGCCAGAGTTTCACTATTGATTTCAAGTACATTTTAGACACATAACTCCAGCAGTTAACCATATTAATATATAAGGAGCTAACATCAATGTATTTGGCATGATCTATCAGATTTGTTATGTATTCATTCAATTAGCTTTTTACTCCCAAAAAGCTGAAGTGAAAGATTCTATTTCTAGACAGCGTTGTGGCTTTTTGCAAGTATGCAAGACAATGCTTTTACCAGCATGATGCTAAGTCTTGAAGAAAAATAGCTTTATTTGACATCCTATCTATTCATGGGTCATTAGCTTCCTTACGTTTTTAAACGCTTCAAAACTGATGCAGAGTACAAACGCAATCGAGTTTGACATGTTTACCAGGAAAGAAAAAGGCAGGAGAATAGCAGGGAAATTCCTACTGTCAATATTTAGAAGCGGCTTATGCCTTCTATGTACCTTCTCTGGGCATTTTACTTGACACTGTCTTTTCTGAAGGGTCATGGCTCAACAGGACACGTTCACTTATCATTGTGCCTGTCACTAAGCGACCATCAGCAGCCTACCCTCACACTGACCTACATTGGGGGGTGCAGCTTCTTTTCATGTGACAACAAGAGAACTAATTAATCCTGATAACTGAGGAATCTCCTCTCGTAGGGAAAGGGGTGATTTTTTTTGGCATATTCTATTTGTTTCGGAAGGCTTATTAGAGACATGTGAAAGTCAGTCAACAGGGTTGCTTCATTAATGAGCAAACATTAATTTAGATTGCAAAAGTTAGCCATTCCATCTAAAATAAAGGAAGGACAAATATATATATATATATATATATTTTTTTTTTTTAAGNAATTTAATTACCTGTTAACTGATTACAATCAAATTTATTAAAATAAAAGTAATTTTTTTTAAAAAAAAAAAGGTAAAATAAATGAAAATGCATATATTTTCCCAATATGATGTGAGTTCAGTTCTCCAGATATTGAGTAACCATGCCCACATGATCAAGCTTCTCCTTATTTTAGCTAAATCTCCATTTCTCTTAAAAGTATAGGTCTGCTGAGCCCAAAATTGGGACTATGTTTGGGACGATTATCTCCATTCTAATTTTTACAGTTTCTACTTTTAAATTTCCTTTTATACACTTTGAATTTCTGCTACTTTTGACTAAAGAAAGACAACTCAAAAGCTAGCTTTATAACTTAGTTAAAACAAACGAATAAAAAGATATGACTAGAAGGAGCAGAAATTTCCCTGAAATTAATAGGTTTGGTAGCCTTTACTTTTAGAATATTTTTAATAACTCAAGGATAAATGACTGTCTTCCAACCACTCCACTTATCCAGAAAGTGTTGACTAATCGTTTTTCACCTGCACAATGAGAGGTTAAGAAGAACGATCAGTTTATCTTTGCAGCCTCAGTGTATACAAAGAATCTGACCTTCTGGGTTTAAAGTGCCATCTGTGGGCAATAAAGTTATCCATCATGAAGTAATTGTTTCAGTCATTGTTGGATTTGCATGTGTTTTAAGGCTTGTTAAACATAACTGACCCTTTGTGGTTTTTACCATCCAATATAATTTCCTCCTGACTCAAACACATCCAGCAAAAATGTATTTTGCAGAGGACACTCCTGAACTGGAAAAAGCACACGTGATTTCTTAATAGGGTCTTCACCTCTCTGGGCTCCTTAAAACGCTCCTTCAAAAGCAGTCCAGGACCTTACTCTTGCTTATGAGCACTTCCTAATGAGTCATCCCATTGAAGAGAACGGGAATACCCACACGTGTGCAACTGATAAGCAACTGTAGAATCTGGCTGAAATGCTTAGGAGCACGGTAGTACCCAGTGGGTTTATCTTCAGTGCACGTCCAGTGAAAATGAGCTGACTGATCTGCAGCAGCACCTCAACCAGAATATGACACCAGTTTATCTCATGTGGAGCACGAAGCTTTATTATATCTTACAAGGTAATCTGCTTTGTTAGTTTTCTTTATTTCCAAGCTCTTCTTGGCAAGCTATTGTATTACTAACTTTTCTAAAGGTACTTCAGGTCATTCCGCAAGTACGTATAACATTTTTCTTTTGGGTAAACAGTTGTGTCTATACATAATAATTCTAATTACACCATCACACCATGTCACTTTCCTATTTAAAAAAGTAGAGAAAGTTAAACTCATTTAAAAATTTGATTTATATCTGAGGAGAGGGAAAAATACTGACTAACAGATCTTCCTAATCAACATTGAAATTCTCATCAGCATCAATGCTTGCATTTATAAGACAAGAAAACTTATAGGCAGAATTACCTCAAAATTTCAGAGATGACTGGGGGGAAAAATTTATTTTCTTTTTTCTCTACCTGAGGGGCAAAAGTCCAGCTTTGCCCTGCCATGGGACTAGAGATAGAAAGCATCCCTCTTGATAATGAAGCTCTCTACTTCTGTGACTGCTGGTTGCTGGGAAGAACTGCTACTGGAAGAAGCCACCCTTTCCCCTCCATGGCAGCAATAGCCCCTATTTCACCCATGTTGCCTGGACTTCTACTGCTCTGGCAGAGGCAAAGCAGGTAGCACAGTCTGGTTCCTGCACCCAGAGGTAAAAGCACCATCTCTATTGCCTTTATTTAGAAACAGCCTCCAAGAAAAGACTGCAGTGCTAAGCCATGAGCCACCCCGAGATTCAAAGCACTATCTACAGGTCTTTCAGATGTCATCTAGGCCCTCATCCTAAAGGAAACCTCACAGTCATTCATACACCTGATTTCATACCACTTCTCTGAACCAAATGGAAACATCACACCCAAAGTCTACAGAAGCAAAACTAAGGCAGTTTATCTGCAAGGTAGCAAGGAGGAACACCTGTGTCCCAGGCCAACATGGACAATTGTCCAGATGAGCAAGCTCATGATCTGAAGTAGCAACGTGGAACCGCTATTCCCATCAAAGCAGAACTTTGCGGGGCAGCCAAGGGACAATGGGACTTGTTAACTGTAAGCCAAGGTTCTTGGACTCTGAGGTAGCTTTGTCTCTGTTTCCTGTTTGCTCTTGTGCAAGGAGAGGCAGGCGTGTGCCAGTACACAGCCGGCAAACAGAAACACGCTCGGGGCAGAAGAGAGGGTTCAGGATGTCTCACTCCTCAAGAGATCTATCACTCACACATGCCTCTGTTGTGTCCTCCTTTGCTTTCAAGAGCAAGAAAATTGTTGGAAGGTATTTACTTACAAAGTACACATTGATGCATAAAAAACACCAGTTCATTGATTTGTCCCTTCCAGGTCCAGAAGGGTCATTCTGATTACCCAGCCTGATGTTCTGCAGCACATCCACAATGATTTCTGGATCGAATGCTTAAATCTGATTAATCTCAATTATAACTTAAGAATTTAAAGTACCATTAAGGCATAACAGTCGGCCAAGAAAGGGGATAGATTAATGGATGAAAAAGCTGGGCTGCTGTATGATACGGCATCATAATAGAGTCTGAACAGCCTAGGGTTTATCACAGCAGATTAGAAAAGTTCTGGGCAGACTTAAATGCCTCCATGCCCTGGAATTAAAAATCGGTCAGCAGGGCAAATTGGATACGCTACTGCCCGAGAAAGGCCTTCACTGGCACAGAAAGATGTGTGTGCTATTTGAGTAATTGTGTCCTTCTCCCCTCAGTTCTGGATCTCAGAGCAAGTGATAAGAGTTTATTTACTATTGGTATGCTTCTGCTGTCCCTAGATACGCATACACACTGATACAGGACTAGATATTATAGAGGCAAAGCAAAATACCCAGTAGCTAAAAATAGAGCAGGTCTAATTCTGATAGCACTTCATTACGCTACTGAGCAGTACACATTGCGATGTCAACATGGTCAATAGCCATAAATGTAAACAAATACATATTTCCCCTACAACTGCCAAGTCTTTTTCTAGTATTTGCCCTGGCTAAGTAAGGCTGTGCTTGCAGAAGCCTATGGTAAAGCCATTTTATTAAAGAACAAGAAGGAACTGTTCATTTAAAAATTCAAGTGTAGAAATTTCACAAGTGGAAATCACAGTTGGTTATTTGAAATAAAACTGGGTGCAGTTGCTACCAATTGCATTTATTACCGTTTCCCATTGTACCCAGGCATCTGGACAGCCACAAAGACAGCCGAGGCCATGCTGTTCAGCGCACTGTGCCCAGACAATATCTGCTTGAAGGCACCGGCTTCACCAGCTTGTCAGAACACTGCGTCCTGTGTGTCCTAAAGTCCCCAGGTGATTTTGAGGATGGGCACAGGCACTTTACATAATGCTATTTAAAAATATTTTCCGAAATTTAACATCCAGAGAACCTGGGAGAAAGAAAAATATCTTAGTTTCCTGTTTTATGCCTCAAATTTTAATAAGTCTAGAAGCCTAGCATCTGACATCAGCACCTTTGCCAACATCTAGGCTGGCGACAGCGCTCATTTCATCAGCTATTTAAGGAGAGAGCAATTAGAGAGAAGTAAATCAGCCATAATCACATTTTATTTCCCATTGAGCATATGGCATTGAAAATGGCAATCCAAATGTGGAGTCTAACGCCTCCATTATGAACCCTCATGGGATCATCACTTTGGTAAATCCCACCAAGAGGGTAAAATGCACAAATCCATGGTGTACATTGAGAAAAGCAATGTCACCGTTGTGTCCACCTCAGTCTACTCTTCCCTCCAAGAGAGTGAACATCCAGCTCAAAGAAGCAGGTCTGCTGGGGCTGTCCTCAGTAAGGACTGGTTATAGCAGAGCTCAGCTGTAGCAATACTTTCACAGCCACATTTGGCACAGGTGGCTCATACACACACACCTCCACCTCGATGTGCCTGTCCTGGCCCCTCTGGGAATCCTCTGCCCAAGCCGTTGCAGATGAGGGGATATTGCAACTCCGTCATCTGCCCATCCAAAAGCCATAGTGTGTGGTCAGTCACTGATGCTCACCCAGGAGTACGGCTCCATACTCCCACACACGATGAAGCCTGTGCTGCTTATAGGAGTGTAGGTAGCCCTACCCATATTACATGTGCGAGACATCACATCTACTCTGTCGTTTACTGACACCTGTCAGCAATCCTCTATTCCCACCATGACGGATCACAGTGCGTGATATATCCATTTGATATTTTTTGAGAAAAGTTTGTACCACTAACTAGTGTAACCGGAAAATATTGATATGGCATCAAAGATAAAGAATATACATTAAAAACTGACTTAAAAATGATTCAAAATTCCTATGTAGACTGAGGGAGTATATTTTCTTGAGCAATTTAAATTTATTTACCAACACGATGCTTAAGTTTTATTACAAATTCCCTGGCAGAACAAATTAAACAATACAGTAAGATTGAATTGGAAGACTATTTCTTACTATTTCTTATTTACTATTTCTTATTATTTCTATGTCTATGCTGACAAACTGCCTACCTGCCAGTAACCTGTGAGCTCACCCAGCAGCAGCCGCGCAAGCCTACCAAATCCATTTGGGGCTGTACTATCCATTAAACTGCACACACAGAAGTAAATTAGGAACTCAATAAAAGACAAGGTAAAGCAAAGTTGCAGGATTTCCACTTTGCTGAAGGCTGCCGGTTATTATTTCCGATGCTCCTTCATTATGACTGAAATGTCTTATAACACTCCAAGGAAAAGAAAAAAAAAGACAAAGTCGGGAACTGACTTTCCATCCATCCTACTTTAACTTACAAAGCAGAACCATAAGCAAAAGCCCTGGGTTCAAATCCAGGGAAAATAACTAATGCGACACAATTTAAACTACAGAGGTGAGACCCAGAACAGTCTGCGCAGAGGACTCCTTTGCAATGCCTCAAGAGGATGAACCATTCTGCAGTTAAAGGACATCTAAACCACAAAATCTATGGAAGGTACATAGGCAGAAAGCTTCTGTCAAGCTTGCCTATGGCTCAGTTTACACTAGGAAATTGTAATTGATAATGCTTATAAAATAGATTAGAATGAACATTATAGCACAGGATAAAAGAAAGATAGGTTCTCACCCCGAATGCTACTGGCATAACAGAAGAATTTCTCTTTGTATTATACAACATAATGCAATTTAATCCCATTATGATATATCCATTTGCCAATAAACATAGACAACACCTACATTTTGGCAGACACTAATTTTAGTTTCCTTGACCCTCAGTCCCACGGTTTCTTAGTAAATAATAGTGGATTTTAGATCATACTACAAAAAAGTTTCCTCTCTGGAGAATTTTATCAGATAACTGCTTCCTGCAAGGTTCCTTGAACCTCCCCTGAAGATCAGATGTTGGACACTGACGGAGACGTGACATGTAGCTAAATAGAGCCCTTTTCTGATCCAGGATGGCAACTCTCACGCTTCTGTTAACATTAGTCCATGGTGATCCTGATGAGAGGTTTTTCCACAGAGGAACGACAATGGGAACAAAAGGGGCAAATTCCTTTGCTCCGTGGCAAGGAACAATCCCACAGGAAAGACACTGAAGTGAACTATGTGAAATTGTGCAATTCCTCTCATGAAACGCCCTCACACTCATCCCTCGCTTCTCCCCACGCACTAAGCAGGGGGTCTTGTTCCCAGAGCACGAGCTTCCCGAGGGAACTTCTGAGGAGCAGAGACATCTGCTCACAGGTCCCCAGCTCTGCAAGGGCCACCATGTCCTGCTCACTTTGCTCCCACTTCCGGGCATAGCACAGAAATGTCACCACATTGCCACAGCATCTTCAAGAAGTCTTAGAAACAGCTTCCTTCTAAGTATTTCTCCATCCTTCGTCTGCCCTAACAGCAAAAGAGCACCTTGTTTCAATGCCATAGGTCCAAAAGAGGGAATAGGACTTGAAATGGATTGCATTTAGGAGTGCTTAGTGCCGCATAACAGTGAATGTTGGAAGAGCAGCGCCACCATCTAGAAAAGTCATGCAAACACAAATCGGTGTTAACGCTGGATTGTGTTCTGCTTAAGAATGTTACAGCAGTGATAACATTGTGGATGTGGAGAAACTGATTTTGGTCATGAAAATAAACTGGGATCTAATGGAAAAACAATAGGGAGATAGTAAAATCAGGTCACTGTAAACATGAACCTTTTGCTTCTCCATTAACACAAATCAAGAAAAAACCTGGGAAAGATGATGAATAAATCAGTTGACTGTTTCACAAGCATCTATAATGGTCTTGAATAATACAGATGTGTCACAAGCAAAATCATCCTCCTCTTCATCTTTAGGCCACTCTGCAACAAGACAAAAAACCCCAAATACCAAACATGACTTACTACCAAAGAAACAGTCATCCACACTCCCAGTCCAAGCTTCTCCATACATCTCAATGTCTCAATATTTAGGTTTCAAACAAAAGTACCTCTGCAATGTATAGTTTCAAATCTCTTCCCCAACATCCTTTTGTGTTTCTCAAACTGTTACAACTTTGCTTACTTACAGCATGAATTCATTCTGCCTGTCACCAAAGGCATGACATTGTGCCATGTTTGGCTTTGGAGAGAGCACTAATGCTTCTACTTTCACTTTTCAAGCTGCTTCTTGCAGCATATCTTTTTCTGTTAACCACCAGGATTTATGCAGCGCTGACCTCCAACCGTGAGGCACCTTCCTGGACCAATTTTAGGATCAGCCATTCCCACACGGCAGATTAAGAAGTTGGGCCATTCCCACCTGGGAATGCTTGGGGAAGGTTGTTTCTCAGTTGCAGGAGTATGTGCAGCAAGGATGTGTCATAAGTGCAAAGAGAGAAGAGCCTGGTGCAGTCTATGGGTGGAATTCATGCTCAAATACGCACAGAAATATTTCCCCACATTCTTACAAATATCAATACAGGATGAAAAGAGATTCTTGGGGGGGAAGTGAGATCTAAAGATAAAGCATGTCTGTGAAAGGAGCAGTTTGCTCTCACACCAATAGGAGAGTCTTGCCTCCAAGAGCAGAGGTGACCGTGGTAGCTGGGCATTCTATGCCTCACTGCAAAGCTACTCTTGCAGTAGTCTCACTTCTCATTCCCACTGGGGCTGCAGCAGGAAGACCCAACCCATAACTTTGGGGGATTCAAAGGAATGATTTGCTGATAAAGCCCCGCCACTGCCCCACTGGACACAGATTTTTGAAAGACCAAACCTTAATGCTCATCTGCTGAGCTTCTTCCTTTCCCAGTCTCAGTCAGACATGAAAACTAGCAACTCAATAAACATTTTGCTTGAAGTTTCCAAACCACATTAAAGTGTAAGGACTGAGCAACTGATCTGAAAATCTGGACAATTTCCTTTTGTCCTATACACCCACACAATGTGAAGGGCTACTGGTTTCAGTCTTTGAAGCCTCTGACAAAAAATAGGCTCAGCTTGTTTGTTCACATGTTAAAAAAACCAACATGACCAAACAAATCCTCAAATCCCTGGAATAACAGATTTGTAGAGTTTTTGATGTATTGGGTGCTTCTGGATATGAAGATCTTTACTAGGCACAGGCCAAGCACTGATTTCATCCCACATAAACCATCTATCTTGAGGATGTTAGCCTAACCCAAAGGAATTGCTCCAGGTTTACACCAGCTACAAGAGAATGAAATTTAGCTTTAGGTAAAGCATATAAGCAAACTACTTATCTGGTAAAACATCCGTAAGTGATGTAAGTGATTTTAGTTTGATATTTAAACTCTACGCATACTTTTTTTAAAAAAAAAACCTGTGCTATACAGCAGGGTCCAAAACTTCTGCCTCATATGAATGTAATTTTTAAGGGACCCTAATTTCCATGAAGAGCCAGAAGAAGTGAGAAACCTTTTTTTCCCAGTCTCCATTAAGATCTCCAGCCGTAATCCCAAATTAGGCCACTGTAGCTGTGTGTCTGCAC
The DNA here is from genome assembly GCA_013398155.1 of Pedionomus torquatus. NCBI lineage: Eukaryota > Metazoa > Chordata > Aves > Charadriiformes > Pedionomidae > Pedionomus > Pedionomus torquatus. The sequence continues at coordinate 64,476 of VZRU01014513.1, read as the reverse complement.
AGCTGCTTCAGCTGAGTACTCAAATCAAACCAAAACTTTAATGTATGAACTTCCAAGTCAGGTTAGTTATTGTAAGAAATTAACCTCAGCGCTGATTAGATTTGACCTGGAATTTCTTCCTTCATTTTTTCCAGCTGACCATGAAATTGAAATGTCCATCATTCGCTGGGGATTTTGATGATCTAGTTCCAACTGGAATAACTGAGATTCATATAGCACTGCCCACAGATAAGACTGTAATAGAGTCTATAATAGGGTCTATTTATCATTCAGCTGCTAATTGTGAGGTATTGCTTCTGTGTGGACAGCTGGAAATCAAGCCAAATTATCTGCCTACATTTCTGGAAATCTGGCAACACAATCCTCGATCCAGGCTGCAGAATCTGATCTTTTCAGGCTTTAAACCCAGTCTTTCATATTCCCAAATGCTATTGATTAAAATTATTGTCATACAAAGTCTAGGATAGGGAGACTGAACTTAAAATGGCAACAACGTTTTCATGTTGACCTTTATGCCTGCAGTCTTTAGCATAAATGTATGCAATATAATTTGTGGAATACATATATACAAGCTATAAAGGAAACATAGGTGAGTACTATGCAAAACACAGACAAAAGTATTGTTCTTTCCCATGACAGCCAAAATGTGCACGTGCATAGAAATACAAAAAGGGCTGAAGTGCCCAACACTCACACGTCCAAGAAACATAATTTCTTTAATCTCATTTTCAAATGAAGATTCTCATAGTTTCTAGCATGCATGTTGCATTGGGAAAATTTAAATTATTAAATAGACATTAAACAGACAAGCTAAAAGATCTCCTTCTGTTGGATACTTATGAAGCTCTCTGTAGTAACTCCTGAGCCATTATTACTATGAATTTCCTCCAGTACCTGTCAGCAAATGGAATGCTTCACATATACCCACAGAGAGTGAATTAAAAGGGTGGACAATACAGCAATGATGAATCACATCTCATCGAGAACACTTGAAAAGGGAAGTGCTGGACAGCCGAGCAAGAATTGAAAGTATATAGGCAGTGAAGGCAGCTGAAATGGGAAGAAAACATAGAGAGAAACTTGCTACAAAGCACGCCACCACTTCACCAGTAACTTTGAAATGAGCCATGCAAACACAAGCATGGAGAGTTTCCCCAGAAGAAGCATGACGAACCTATCTGGGATGTCCAAATGAAGCTGTGAAAATATGATTTTTCTTTTTTTCTTTTTTTCTTTTTTTCTTTTTTTTTTTAAAAAAAAAAGGGGGGGGGAGGAGGATAAAACCAATAAGTTTTAAAAAGTCTGAGTTCTGATTTGGAGCGCAATCTTTTGTATGTTTAAGGAGGGGAGCATACAAAATTCCAGCAAAGTGCCTGGAAGGCTCCCAGCCAAACTACCGAGAAGTATCTTTCCAGTGCCCACCACACCTGACCTGACTCTGGAATGTACATCCCCACAGCCCAGCACCTAGAGCAGAGCACCAGGTTTTTCCGTAAGCAAGCCAAAGTTTTCCCATTGGAATTGATCAAGGGTGCACACGCCTCTGACTGTCCCTGGAACGGGAAGGTGAACCAGGGTTTACTACAGCCCCTGGCTCATAGAGTCCACCTTCCCCCTGGGCAGTTGGGTTTGCCATAATTTGCACAATGGAAAACCTTTCCAACAGGAAAGAGGAAGCCGGTCCACCAGCAACAGCCAGGCACTGCAGGAGCCCATGTGGGAGCGGGATGCCGAAGTTCAAGCTCAAGCTGTGAAGGAAGCCTGGCAAGGATCTGAACCTACATTTCCTGTATCCAAGGGTGGGTTTCTCATGCCTGTGCCTATTTCATCCTGGGCATAAGAACCTCCTTGGCAGAGACAAATAATATGGGGAAATTAGCCCTTTCCTGGGAAAAATAAATAAAAAATAAACCAACCCACCTATATATCTTTTTCAAAGCTGATGAATCAGCACGTCCCGGGCAGGAAAACGTCTCGTCTGAGGGCCCCCGCCAGCTCTGCTCCCGGCCGGCCTGAGGATGCGGCTGGCGCCGGCCGGCAGTGCCCGCGGAACTCCGCGCCGGGGCCGCTCCCGCAGCGGTGCGGGGCAGCCCGAGCCCGGGGCAACGCTGCGCGGAAGCAGCGCGCACGGCCGCGTCCCAGGGCGCACTTGGGAACCACGTGCGGGACATGGGNCCCCCGCAGGCAGCCCCGCTCCGCCGCCCTGCCCGGGCGGGAGGCAGCAGAAACCCGGAGTTTTCCAAGAAAACGGGCACCTTTTCCGCTTCAAGGGCAGAACTGGGAGAGACTGACAGAAACAAAGCGCGGAGGAAAGAAGCCTGCCCTGCAGCCAAGACATGCTTTCTTTCCGTGATGCACCGGTTCGGACATCGCCCGGGCCGGGGAGCCCCCGTAGCCGGGAGAGGTTCGCCTCCCTGCCGGCACCGCCGCCTTGCCCGGAGGAGGGGAAGAACCGCGGGTCCGCACCGCCGGCACCCCCGGGGCGTTGCTCCCGGGGCACATCGCCGGGGATCCGCAGGATAACGACGGCTTGGGATGCGGCGTTTCGCAACTCTAAAAAGCGGGGATCGCTTCTCCCTGCCCTGCCCAGGGGAGATGGGCGGAGGGGAGGCAGGTGCCCGCCGGCTCCAGCCGACAAGCGGGGTGCGGCGGAGCCGGGCAGGGGACACACGGGGCGCGCCGCCGAAGAGGCCCATCGCTGGTGGCACGTCGCGGAGACCGAGGGCTGGACGAGGCAGCGGGTCCCGGCGGACCCTTACCTGCAAGCAGGAGGGCGGCTCCCAGCAGCACGGTCCCTGAGAGCAGCTTGCGGGGCATGGTCCTGCCCGCGGGAGCGCAGGGCTCTTCCCCTGCCGACGGCAGCGAGGCAGAGGCAGAGGCTGGGCTCCGACGGGCTCTCCTCGGTCCCGGGCTCCTCCCGCGGTGGCAGAGATAACGGCGCAGAGCGGCGCGGGATCCGCATCCAGCAGCCTCCGAGCCCTCCCCGCCCGCCCCGGCCCGCGGAAAGGGAGTGTCCGCAGCCAGCCGCCCTGCCAGCTTCACCTCCCGCGGACATCAATTACCAGCCAGCCCCAGCTCCGCTGATTTATAACTTCTCCACCCCTCACCGCGCNCCCGAGATGCGTACCCCGCCCGCCGGTGGGCAACGGGGTTGCTGCCCCGCGGGTCTCCCGGCCCAGGCCGCCCCCGGTCCCCGCGGAAACCGGCCGTGCCCTCCCGCCGGAGCCCGGCTCTGGGGAGTTTCCCGGCGCCGGAGCCGCAGCGCTGGCGGGGCGGGGAGCGGGATTTGCCGCCCGCACCCGGCCGGGCTGCTCCGGAGAAAGAGCCCTGCGGCGTTTGCGATTCCCGGATTAAACGCTGAGCGCGGGGCGTCCCGATTCCTCTGACACCCTCTTCTGCTCTCCAAGAAGACCTCCCGACGCCGGCTCCCGGGGCCGGGGCCGCAAGCCCGTCCCCGGCTGCCGGGCACGGTACTCGGAGCGCCTTAAATCTCCGCTCGCACCCCGGAGGCCGGTGCTCCTCTCCCCCGCCCTGTGGGGCGAACGGTGGGGCAGCTTTCCCATATCGGACGCAGGTCCCATCGCAAGCTGCACGGAGCGCTCAGAGCGGGGAAGCCGGGAAGGGCTAAGGATGCTCCATAAGTCCGCCCTGCCAGAGCTACCGCTGGATCTTACTGACCCTGTGACATCCAGGACCATCCTAGAAATATAACTCTTCTCCCTATTCACTTACCTCGTGGATTTTGTGTGTTCTATTTTATGAAAGACCAGAAGAGAGCCCATGACAGTAAAACTCAAGCCCCATGTTTCCACTTTTCCCATGTGTAGCCAAAGGCTATTGGGTGAATTAGAACTTTGGTTTGACCCAGTATGGTCCTTTCTCTATTTTTATGCTATGAAATAAGTCACGAGAGTGTCTGCATGGGGCAGGTAAATGTGATCTCCCCTGTTTTGCAGACTAGGAGGCACATAGAGAGGTTGGGCGGCTGGTTCAAGGTCATAGGAAGCTGGTGACAAGAGCCAGAAATAGAACTCAGATCTCCTGTGTCCCTCCAGACCATCATCCTGTACAAGAAAAAAAGATGAGAAGTTGGTGTTGTTTTTAACATGAGAACTGTTTAGCTTTCACGTTTAAAGTCTGTGAGAATATTTCCTGCACGTTTCTGTCCAACTCCTATTCATAAGTGACACCCTAAGCTAAGAATTTAAGTCTGCATTTTCCAATCTTCCTGCCCCTAGCTGAGGCCTTGAAAATAAAATAGTTACGGATACCTTCCCCCTCATCTGCTCATACCATGGGGGGAAGAACCCAGAGGTTTCTCTCCTGAAGAGGATGACTCATAAGAAATCACCTCCTCCAGTGGAGGACAGCAGCTGGGAAAACAGTCGGTCAATGAGGACAGACCAACCAGAACTAGAACACTGGGTATCCTGACAGCTCAGACCCCCTAGGAGCAAGGGCTGCCGGTGGAAGGAGCTAAGGGAACTGTATGTCCCTGCCTTTGACCTACCCAGTGCTGAGTACGTGCTGAGTCTGAGATGATGCAGGTCCCATCACAAGCTCAGCAGCCACGCCACACCAGTTCCTCCCCATCTCTTCACGCCTCCTACATCACAGCTGCATTCAGTCATGGCCCTCCAAAGACCACAGGACTTTGGCAAGACGTGCCTCCTCCCTTCTCCAGTGGATGTCATCAGCTCTTGATCCACCCAAGGGGTTGAGAACCAGAAAGGACAAACCAGAAGATCTCCTCATAATCCCTTGTAATCCCTCACCACTCTTCATACACTAGAGACAGGGAGAGATGTGGACCCTGCATGAAGACTGAAAAGATACCAGTAGTGAGATACAGGGAAGAAAGAGGCAGCAGACATTCCCATAAAGCAGGATGAAGGTACAGTGCCTGGAACTGGATGAAAGGACTCTCTAAACACATAGGCTGACACATCTGGACAGGTGGTCAATGCATGTGTGAAGGAGAAGGTTGCATGGAACCACATATCTGGTAACACATAGTAGGGTGAGAACTTATTTAGAAGAGTGATTTAGATGCTATGGCTAAACAAACACTCAGAAACTGGTCATAGACCTGTCCCAGGCAAATGTCCAGCCTCCAGGCAATATGTCCTCTTTATACCAGAATCTTAGGCCTTGGTCTAATGCTAAGCTGCAGGTGGCATAGAATCATGGAATGGTTACAGTTGGAAGGGACCTTAAAGATTATCTGTTTCCAACACGGCTGCCGTGGGGTTGGTACCACTAGTCCAGGACTAGTTGGTACCACTAGTTGGTACTAGTTGGTACTACTAGTTCAAAACCACATCTAACCTGGTTTTGAACACTTCCAGGAATGGGGCATCCACAACTTCCCTTGGCAATTTGTTTCAGTGTTTCACCACCCTCACAATAAAGAATTTATTTAAATCTCCCCTCTTTCAATTTAAAACCATTACCCTTCATCCTATCGCTACACTCCCTGATAAAGAGTCCCTCTCCTGCTCTCCTGTAGGCTCCCTTCAGATACTGGAAGGCTGCAATAAGGTCTCCCTGGAGCCTTCTCCTCTCCAGGCTGAAAAACCCCAGCTCTCTCAACCTGTCTTCACAGGAGAGGTGCTTCATGCTTCTCATCATCTTCACAGCACTCCTCTGGACTTGCTCATACAGATGTGAGGACAATTTTTGTCCTTGGGATAAAACATACATTCCCTTCAGATCTGAAATGTGGGGAAGTTCCTTTTTCTAGCATTTGTTAAACACTATTATTACTAAATACCAGAAAGGAAATCAACCAAATTTAGCAGCTGAGAGTAAGCCCTCTGAAATGTATCAGGCAAACATCCTTGCTGCAAGGCTGATTATCTGCTCAATCTCCAGAACTATAGAAGCTGCAAAAGAGGAAGGAGAGTCTTCACAATAGACAACATCTGTTTCTAGCGTTCACTTGCAGCCCAGCAGTACCTTGTATTATTGAATTTTACACTGCTCTGCAGGAAGAAGGCTTCTTCCAAGACTTTTGCTTGAACAGCTCATACACCTGATCATCCAGTTGGCAGGGACCAAAAGCATCAGTCCTCCAATATGCATTCCTTACCCCTCCCTGGCCAACAAGACTCATTGGAACAACACACAAAATGAGCAATAGGAAATTTGATTGAAAAGATGAGTAATCAGGGCATTCAGCTCCTGGGTCCGCTTTGAGCAGCAGACTACCATGCTGCAAAGAAACACTGACACCACCCCGAGTACACAGGACCTTACACAGCCGAATATTTAACCAGGGCATTGCTTCTTGTCTGCTCTCTGCCAGTCTTTATGACTCTTGTACGTCTGGCTTCAAGAGTTAGGTGGGGTGGAGACTTCTCTCAACCCGGATATGACTTAGTCAAGTTGCTGGGACACATCCTGAGGTTGTGGATTCTACTCCCCATTAGAATTAGGACACTTGGAACATCCTGAGTTACGGCTTTAGCCAAGTCTTCTGGGAGGAATCACTTGGAGAGTTCCCATGGACCTGGCAAAAATAAAAAGCCTGGAAAATCCCACTCATACCAGCAGCTGATACCCTCCCAGATTGACCTGTCTCTTTCCAGTTATGGAAGAATTGTATTTTTTTATTTTTTTTTTTGCACCGGTGCTCCAAATAGCTCCTTGTGGCACTGGTTTCAATGTTCAGACCTTTACATAAAATGCTACCACCAGCACCTGCACAGCAGGTGCCTGACTGTAGAAGGCTGCTTGGGTCAGAGTTACTGCTGAGGGACCTTATGATATATCTGTTGATCACTGTGCTCACAGCAGAGATGCAGACGTAGGAACAGACTAGACTGCCTTTGGGATGATCCCAAGCTCTAGATGTTGGAAGAGAGGGAAGGATGACAACGCAGAGCAGATTGGATCTCCCTCTGCAGGTCTTCTGTGGAATCTGCATCTGCCAACTGACTTTTCAAAGGACTGGATGCTCCCAGGACAGAAAATTTAAGCAAAGCAATATTTCATTTGATCACCCAAAAGCATTGTAATTTTTCAGAGCCAGTAAGAAAGGGTCTAATGTTCTCTGTCCATCAGCAGGAGCCTCCTCCATCCTAAGGTCCCTTGTGCTTTGCCAGTTGCACTGGCCCAACCATTTCTGGAGCTCACAATTGTTTCTGGGGCTCAGTATAAAACAGTTTGGTGAAATAACCCAGGATGTAACTTGCCTGCTTTTTATGGAGGGCCACTTATAACCCAGGCCATTTCACTGGTGCAGCTTACAGCACACCTGCACAACGGGAGACCCAGTGAACTGTGACAACTGGAAGAATATTAGAGCTACTACTGATCTAGCTACTGGGGAGACTGTAACCTGGAGCAAGACCCTAGGTGAGATGAACTGTGTCTACTCTACCCAAGGCCCTCTTCTAACTCTATTTTCCTCTCTCTTTTCAATTAAGTGATTTCAATCACCATTATTTTGTCGTCCTCTGGTCCCATCTCCATATGTCAGGAACAGAGTTTAAGAAGCACATTATCAAGTAAATCCCATTTACTATCATCATTATAACTTTAGCTGCTGCTGTTATTTGCACTTGGCCACTACATTGAAAGTTGAAAGCAAACCAAAGCAAAGTTTTAGTTTTCTCTAGAACTGTGAGAAGAAAAAGCTGAGACCTTTTCTCTGTATTATGGTGTTTACTCGGACAGCTACTTATACCTGCCCACCAGGCACATGCATATAAAAATGTATGCAGAGCTTTACCTTACATTATATAGGCTCTCATATTATATATGTATATGTATATGTATATGTATATATACACTATACCCAGTCAAGTGTGTGTGGCACTGACAGCCAAAACTTGCAGCAAATAATTAGTTTTTGTGAGACAGCATCACAGCACTGCTGCCCATCCTTCACTGAAGGGTACGAGAGCTCAGAGAAGAGATTGTGTCACCTCTTCTTCCCAACTTCCCACCTGCATCCAAGCTAGCTGCACTTCTGAGGGCAGGCGAAGCAGGCAGCTGTCTAACTGCAGAAAGAAAGCAGAGGCAATAGGAGGACATAATTTGCCACAGCTCATTTTTTTATTATAATTGTTCAACTGGCATGAGCAATTAATCAGATCACCTAGTATTTTTTGGGGGAGGTTAGGAAGATAGGAAGATAATGAATAAGACCTTCTGCAACACTTAAGCCTGGAGAATAACCCCCTTCCAGGAGTTTTGGTGGCTGAGTTGAGGAGCTTAGCTGGTTGAGTGCCTTCACTGGCCATTGCTGTTGTGGAGAAAGCTAGAAGTGAGTATCTGCCCCTCCTGTCCTTTGGGAGCTGCTTTGAAACTGAGGCTGCACCACTGGTCCCTGCCTGTACTACACCATGGTTGTGTCACAGCAGCTACACCCACACCTCATTTTGCATCTCTGCCATTTTGACTCTGACTCGCTGGCTTGACTTGCCTTCAGATCTGCCTCATCACTTGTTGGCCTTACTGGGGGATCACCAGACTGTACCTGACTCTGATCACTGTCTCTGGACCTGATCTTCACTCAGACTTGCCATTCCTCATCCCAGCTCCCTGCTGGTGTGGCGACTGCTCCCACCTGCCTTTTTGCTGTGCTTGGCCCCCTTGGGAAGCAACCGGCCCTCACTGGTCCCTGGAACATCCAACACGATTTTGGCTCTGCCCACATCTCCTTTTCCTGTCAGGACCACATGGCAAAATGCCAATGATTTCATCCCCCTTAACAAAAGTAAACTGTATTACAATACACATTTTCTTTGAAAGCACTACACAATTGATTTTATATGCATATTCAGCGATATTTCACTTAACAGGATAAAAAAAGAGTGGAACAAGAATTTTTTGTCCCTGTTTGTAGGGACATTTTTTGTTCTTCTGTTTGCACAATAGAAGAATGGCAGTAAGTATTTCCACTATATGCTCGTGTACGTGGGCTGGACCCCCCTTGCACGCATTCACATCTGCATCAATATGGGAACGACCTACTTTTGGCATAGCTTGGTTAGTGTGGTGGTGGTGTAGCACTCTCAGCTTTATCTCCCAGGCATGTGAAATCCAGTCCCCAGACTTTTCTTCTGCATTTTAGCCGGGAGGATATATATATGGCTTTCCTGGAGCCATCAGTACATGAATGTACCAGGATAAGTGTTTAGAAAGAGGCAAGACCACATAAAAGGATCAACTGCATCTCCTGCCTGTGGAATCAGGCCAAGGTCATTGCATTTCAGTGGGAAAGACAACCAGAAGGTCAGCAAAAGAACCACAAACCCAAACCTAAACATGTCAAAAAGGGAAAACTACCCAAGAAAATATTGGGCCATGAAAAGAAAACCAGCTTTACAATGAATAGCTCTTTTCCTCTTACCACCCCAAATACCAGGCCCTGGAGGCTTAGTGTTTCCCTCACCATAATACAAACCAGGCCTCCACACCAGGAGCCCGCACAGCTGCTGCTCACAGAGAAGCTGGTGACTCAGTGATGTGCACAAATGCCTATGTCCTGATTACTTTGGAACAAATCAGATACAAAATGCAAACAAAAGCAAACAGTTATCTGACCACAGAATTGATGTTCACAGGAGTATCTTGGGAGCCGTACTGGGAAATGTGGGATATGTACAGCACTGTCAAGGTCCTGAAGCACCAAAGTAATGCATATGGTTACACCACATGTGTCCCAAATGGTAGGATTGGTGTACTCCCTGCCCCACAAGCTGGTTCGCTTACAAGACTGCAAGCAGTCTCTTTCAGGAGAGAGGATTCAGGGCACGAGTTTGGAGCTCTGTGCATGGGGAGGTCCAACTGATCTAGATCAACAGTAATGCAAGCCCACCAGACTGGTGGAAAGGAAGAGGGCTCACCATAACATTTGCCAGAACCTTGTCAGAGCTATCTCCAGCTGCAATGTTTGCCCAGAACCATGTCGGAGCTATCTCCAGCTCCATTTGAAAGAAGCAAGGATGCTTTTTTACAGAGGAAGACTAAGGAGAGCTGCACCAGCCTAGGGGAAGTAAAAGATCTTCCTCTGAAACATGCTAGAATTGCCTTTTGATTGAGATTTTCAAGACAACAGTTTCAAGATATGTTTTTTCCACAACACATTTCCTTGAAAATAAGTAAAAAGTAAAGCATAAAAAAGTGTTTAAAAAAAAACCAAACAGTTTAAAAATGAAGCTGTCTGACAGGAATGGTGAAAAGACTGTTTCACTTCCAGTTCTATGATATACTCATGGTGATGTGGACAGTGATTACCTTAGTGATGCAACAGTATCATTTCCACACTATGAAATTGGTATCTTTGCCTCCTTCAGTGCAGGAAAACCAGGAGATTTTGGTCACGAGACTTCTCTTGAGATTCCCATAGTTTGCACTGAGTTTTCCTCAGTCCTGGTAATGGGAAGATGGAAGATGGAGAAGCCAGGACTGGGCAGCAGTCGCTGCATCTAAACCCACAATTTTTTCCTGAATATCACAAGGCAATGAAGAACCTTCAACTGAAGAACAGTTGAAGAACAGTTGTGGAACATCTATTGTAGTTTATACATGCTCAGTCTTTGTTGTGGTAAAAGTTGCCCCAAAGATCTATGTCTATACAGGATTAACTATGTCTTTTCTAACCCTGCAATACAAGGGGTTGAGCATTTCTTAGTGAGACCTGGGTTAGAAAGACATCTTTAATGTTTTATTAAAACAGAAGTGTGTGGCCTTTCTGGGACAAGCGTTGTGCAAGGGCTAATACCGTTAGAATAAACCGTTTAAACGTTATTTCATGGAATCAGTTTTTACAGGTAGCAACGACCTGCAAAAGGTCTGTGCTTGAGAGCACTTTGTGAGCAGTTCGTGGGATTTTAACTCTCCCAGCTAGAAACAGACCTTTCCCCCTCTCTTCTCCCCGTCTCACC
>VZRU01014513.1:25943-53171 GCA_013398155.1 Pedionomus torquatus | reverse complement strand
GCCGTCCCCGCCGGTACCGGGCGCCCCTCGTCGTGCCTCCAGCCCCGCTGGGGCGGCCAGGATGCTCCAAAGTGCCTGCAAATGTCTTTCCTTTTCCATAAAAAGCGATCACACGGCTTCAGCCCTGCTTCCGATGTGTGCAAGCCGGAACAAAGACACCAGGGATTAAGAGCCTCTTCCTGTCTTCTCCCCCCGCTTCCCCATCCCTCACCCCCAGGTTTAATGCAGATAACTTCCAAAACCTCGAGTGAATGTCTTCCCCGAGGGTGACGGGGCTGCCGCAGGACCCACGTCGCCGTTCCGGGCCTCGGGGACGGGGTCCTTGTTCTCCCAGGTGGGCGCCGGGCGGCGGCGGCCCCTCCCGTTCCCGGCGCCCGGCCGGCCGGTGGTTCGGCAGAAGCGGGGGGGCTACCACTCCGAAGGGCTCCAAGGGGCCTGCATCCCCTCCGTTTGGCCGGGCTGCCCGGAGGTATCCCTCTCTGCACCGGGCAGGGTACAGCGCACACGGTGCTCGGGCCAGCTGCACCTCCCAGTAGTTTTTTAGCAGGAAAAGACAAGTAACATCTGAAGAAGAACCGCGGTGTTCCCAAAGGCAGTTTGGGAGACGTGCTTTCCTGCCAGAGGCTTTAAAAATATCATGGCTTTCTTTCCCTTAAATTAGTAATAAAGGCTGAAACATTTTATTCCTACTCCAGGAGGATCGTGTCAGTCCAAAAGAGGGTATTTTAATCCTTAGATATTTGGGTTCATTCCATCTTGCTGCTGCTGTTCCTTGTTGCTGATGCTATTCTTTTGTTAAATAGTTCTAAGAGTTAACCTTTCCTTAAAAGAGCTTTTAAAAGAACAATTCTTATTCTTCAAATAGTTCTTATAAACTTTCTTATTAATTCTTATTAAAGGCGAGTTCCTGTCTTTCTTAATGGGATACAATCCCATTTCCAAGGAAAACCTACATCCAGCAAGAGCAGCAGGGTCGGTCTCTTTCTTTGACTGCTTTCTGGCAGCTGACTGTCTGCAGGATGGAATCACTTTGGCCGACTAATGAGTGACAGTGGCTCATTATGAGAAAATGCAAATTATTTTTTTTTTAAGTATGCCTGCTTGCCATCAAAAAGAAAACCTAATGGTCCTCTTCACACGTGTAGATAGACCGATTTAAAAGCATTTTAGGGAAAGAAGATACGGGGAACTTTCAAGAATTATTACGAATTTTTTGTATCTAAAATAGAACTGGATTTCTCATGACCAAGAGCAGGGTTCTTTCAAAAAATCCTAACTCTTGCCAATTTTTGCATCTCCTTTGCTGTGAAGAAAAAAAAAAAAGGAACAAGAATGCCTAAGTAAAACGGAACACCTGTGATGCCAGTAGTTTGCAAGGTGCTCACTGCTGAATAGAGCTGGTTGTGAATGATGGTGATTCCACCTGTAGCTTTCCAACCCTACGGTTGTATCCACACACCTGTGCTCTCCTTCCACAAAGATGCGGGTTTGAGTCTGCAGTTTCTAACACTGTGCCCAACTAAGCCCATGGTCCTCGCTTGGCTCCCATCTAACCTCAGATACATCCGTATCAGATACATCCAACATGCCGGCTCTTCAGGCTCTTCCCAGGCTTTCTACAGAGGCTAGGCACACTGCATACTGCAGGCAGGAAAAGCTGTGCTCTTTTTGCCTGTGGTATTGCCCACCCTTCCCCCAGCCCTTAGATGTGGGCAATCCAAGTTTATCTCCCACAGACTCTGCCACAGACTTCTGTTATCTGCGATGAGCCCCAGAGGCACAAATCCTTAAAGGCATTGAAGTGCCTAACTCCCATCAGAATGAGGGATGTAGTTGTCTAAACTCCGCTGATAATCTACAAAGTTACTCACGATTTGTGTAACAGAGATCACGTAAGTACCTACAGTTTGACACAGGCCCAGTGCTGAGTAAAATTCCCTTTATTTTTACTGCTGCTGTTGCTACTATTCATCATCTGTGCTAGGGTGTACTCACAAGTCCATGGCGGGAGTTAGGAGTCCACTGGGAGAAGGAGCACAGGTTCTGCTTATGAGATTTCCCCGCCGAAGAGCACGCTGAGAAACAGCCTGTGCGTCTGTCACAGAAACGGTAACAACGGGAAGACTGTCATACGCTGTCGGAGCACAACAGCGCATTCAGCTCACCAGCCGCCTTCTGCTTTTGAAGGATTTTCAGGGCTGACAACAAGTAAATTCCTAATGCTACAAGTATGTTTCCCCCTGCCCCTCTGATGACAGCTGGCCACTGGGTATCAGCCAATGCCCACTGGAACATCTGTCACCAAGCCATGGAAAAACAACTTAGCCCTGCTTCTTGGCCCTCTTTTGGGAACGGGTTGGAAATGGGAGGGACCCCTTCCTTGCACCCACCTATGTCTGTGTAAGTCCAACCTCCTTATGGCAAAATACAAAGAGCCCTTGTGAATTTAGAACCTTGAGAAACTGCTAGTCGTCTGCTTTACAATGGATTCAGCCAGCAATGAAGTTAAGATGACCATCATTTTGGTGAGATGGATGAGGCTTATTAAGAGAGGAAATAGGCACAGCCCTAAGGGATAGGATATACCAAATGAGCACCTAAAAATAAACTCCTTGTTTTTCCTGTTCCATGAAAGCTATTGTTGAAGTTGCCACAGAAATATTTCAGTTGTGAAACACAAAACCACCAAAGGGGTGATTTCTCCTATCTGTGATTTTTTTAGTATAGTACAAAGCTCATAAAAGTTTCAGTGTGTTTGAAATAATCAATACATCCAGATTGGGACAGATTTGTAAGTGTTCATCATTAATATGCCCCCCCACTCCCCCGCCAAAAAAAACCAACCCAAAACAGCGCCACTGTTATTAACAGATCTAATCCAAACACTTTAAATATGATCCAGCTGAAAATGTCAGTTTATCTGCTTTGTTAGGGGTAAATCTTCACAAATGCTGTAACACTAGAGGTCATGTAAGGATGAAATGATGTATCCGGTTTCACACAGCATGAGTGACGGGGTCAGAAAATCCATTCTCTTGGTCAAGTTGTCAAAAACAGTCCTTGTGCAGACAGAGGCATTTTTCACCCCTTTCACTGTGTATCAGGCTCCCGTGTTAGAAATGTAGTTCTGTGACCACAGGAACTAAGAATCTGGTTTTCTACATAGCTTGAGGTTTCTGTGTTTGAGAAAATGTGAGATCTGCTCAACGCTTTTCCCGTGGGTGAGCATTCTTAAGGTATTTAAATGCCCTAGTGAGCCCAACACACACCGATGACTGAGAAGGTCACACGAAAGCCTTTCCCTCAGTTGGTTCTCACATGGGTTCTCTCTACTCTACTNACTGAGAAGGTCACACGAAAGCCTTTCCCTCATGGGTTCTCTCTACTCTGCCTTGCCCCTAGTTTCATGAAAACTGCAGGAATATAAAAACCTATGCTTTTATATCAGATTCCAAAGAGCTTTTTGCTGAGGTAGGAATGATATAGGTACACAGAGGCTACTCATATAACTCTCATTTTTCAGAAAACAGTGATAATTACTTAGATTGTTTTGCTGTCCCAGTTCCTTCTAAAGAAAAGCTATTGCAGAACCTTATTCCCCAACTTTAGAGTATTTCTTCCAATTCCTAGTTTAAGTGAATTCATGGTGACTTTACATTTTTCTGGTTTTATGCGTTGTCTTTCCAGCTGAAATATCATCCATTTACAGGTATTTATTCCTTGATAAACACTTAGATCAGACATAGAGTCAACTTTATTTTTACTACAATTGCCTCCTCTCATAGGACAGGAATGCCCTAGGAGACATTCCCTATATCTATTACAGTTTGAACTAATTTTTTTCAAATATGAAAAAAACACTGTGCCTTTTCATGAGTTTCACACTGATGGGTCATGAATGAATATGGTCTTTTTTTTTTTTTCCCCCTTTCTTTTTTTTCCCCTCCTGTCATTGCCAATGTATGATTGCCAAACCTATAGCAGATATTTCTGAGAAATTTACTCAGAACAGAACTCATAACCATTCTGCTTCCTGGTCTCATGAAGCTGTGAGCATAGCTTGACTCAGAAGTTTTGGTAAATTATTTTAAGTATTGTGTACAAACATATTCCGTTTTGAAACTGGTTTTACTGGGGATTTTCTGCTCTCATACACAGTAATTTGGAAAGTGAGCTGGCAACCATACAGAACGAAAACTACTAGTTCTGGTTCACCTTGCCAAGGAAAGAGAGGAGTACTGTCTGCAGAAAAGAACAACACAATATTGCAAGATAAATCAAAACAAAACACATTGTTATTCCATGAGACAAACCTATAAAAATGTGGCTGAAGTCATTTTCAACCATCAAAACTGCATACTGTTCTAGAAGGCAGCAACACAACTGAAACAAACAAACAAACAAACAAAAAAGCAAGGTGCCTGCAAAAATCCAGTCTTTTCAAAAACAAATACATAAATCTGAACATGAATGCTTAGTTTTGTGCTTCATAGGAAATGTACCTGTTTGCATTTCTGTCTCTTCTCCCACTTAAGGGTCCTGAAACTCTTTCAAAAAATCAACAGATGAACATTTGCAACATTTTGGAAATGAGAAACATCTTTGTTTCTGAACCAGTTTACCTCCCAATGACCACATGCTCCTTGAGGCTATTAAAAGGCTTCACCAAAGCCTGTCTGTCCAGGATGAAGTGCTCTTGAAAAACTGTGATGTGAAATTATTTCTCCCTTAAGCCCTGTTGAGAAGAGGAATCTTTCAGTCAGATGCTTCTTCATGTTCCTTCTGCAGCCCTGCCATTTTGGCCCCTACCCAGGGCTCAATTTGGTTGTCAAATGTAGGTACCTAATCCCACCTGTAATAACACGGGGCATGCAACCTGTCCACCCATGAATGGCATGGGTCCAGCACACAGAGACCTCTCAGGAGCCATGGTCAGAGCCCAGGAGGGCTTCCCTGGGGCCTGCATGATGACTGGATGCCAATGTCTGGACAACTGAACTGTGCCTCGGGCTTTCTTCCTAACATGTCTCAGAAATGTCCAGAAAAGATGCTGCCATGTTCTTTTGAAATGTGTTGCTATTTAGTACCACTTCATACCTAGTATTTTCTAAGGATTTTTTTTTTTTTTTCAAAGGCATTTAGGCCTAGATTTAGACTTAGACCTTGCAACTGATGTTTCCTACTGTCTTTGAAGGCCTACAGTAAGCCAATAGGGAATACAAGGCACGGGGACCAAAGTAGACTTTGGTCTGCCTGACTAAAGGACATGACAGCATCAGTGGATGCAGATAGACCTCAGCTCATACTGGTAGCACCGTTAACCTTTAAACTGGAAATACTGGGGTTTTGAATGAGTTGAGCTAACTGAATAAAACCAGCCTGGATCTGGAAACAATACAGTCATGTTTGGTTGAAATGATTTTTGAGCTAAGACACCATACTGTAAGTTGTTCCATGGACATAGCCTGGTCTCCTCAAGGAATATCTTCCTTCTAGGCTCTTTTGTTTTGTGGAGACATACTTCTTGATTTTCTTCTGTATTTTCTCCCTAAGCAAAGGTGGAACAGCTGTTAAGTTGGAAGGCCTTTAGGTCACATGTTTCAGCAACCAAGTCATATCAGAGAGGGTGAACGCAGCTGCTTCATTGTCAACTGGTAACATACTTCCTGGAAGGTATGAAAACTGAAACTCTTCCTGAACCTTTTTCTTTTCTGAAAGAATGAGTTTAAAAGCTGTGGTATTGGTTCTCCTGGGTTATTTCTGTGGTGCTGAAAACATTCTTGTGTCAGTTTATGATGCTGTATTGCCATCAGAATCAAGATTTTCTAGCAATGCCCACCCTATGCTTTTTGTCCCAGGGAGTCCAGCAACAATTCAATCCAGAAGTAACTGACAGTGATTTCTACTCACACTGGAATCTAAATTGCATGCAACTTCTACTTTTTTACATAAAGCTTCATGTAAATCCTTGATGAAGTTCCTTGTTACAATGACATACCATAACACCCAAGATGTTTCCAAATATATTGGGATGATGGTTGCCTAAATGCTGTCTTTACACCCATACACTGAATGAGGAACATCTGTTTTCTTTTCTTTAATGCTATTTTCCAGGGTTTGTCAATCTTTTGTTAATGCAAGGAATACCCGGCCTTTTGGATGAAAAGAAAATCTAAATACAGTCACTAGGAAGGTTGTTATAGAGCTTTGAGCTTAAATCAGTGAAATGTTGGCTAGACTTCTTTTATGTTTATTTTCTCCTGATTCATTTGGCTTGCTTGCTTGAGCAGAGAATGTGTGTGTGTGTTCATGTTCTTCTGGCTGAGATATGGAAATTAAAATTATTATGTGATTTACTGTTTCCAGGATCAAAATTAACCCACAGGTAGTAGCTAGAGGAATTGTGATTGAAGAATTGATCTTCCGTTATGAAATTCAATTTGTGCTTCCTTTATTTGTCAGCAGTTGTTTCCTTTATTCTGCTTTGGATAATATTATAGAAGACTTCTCCATCTCTGAATAGAGTATAACACACACTCAGATGCCACAGTCACTTTGGTCACCTTTGTCATTGTGTTTACAACTTCCTTCTATTTCAGAGAACAGAGGCTTAATGATATTTCCTCATCACGACCATCAGGACCTTTAAGTGTTTCCCCATAAGTTAATCCTCACCTGCACCTTTCTAGTTGAATTTTTTTTGGCATCTTTCACTTCCATTGTGCTGGCAAATGTGACAGTGTCTCATGCAGTGTTTCATTTTCAGTTGGCACTATTTAAGTTCATTTTGCCTATAGTTCCTCTCTGCTGTTTTTTGGGTTTTATCTTTTTGGGGTTGGGGATGGTGGTGGTGTTTACTGTTGATGTTTGTTTGGGTTTTGCTTGTTTGCTTGTTTGTTTGTTTGTTTTCCTTTTTTGTTTTTGTTTGTTCACTGTTTCCAAGGAATCTTCTTGGTTGGTATCGATTTGCAAGTCACAAGGCTGCTGATCTGAAAGACCATTCCACTTTCCTCTCCTTCACAAGTGACTACAGTTTCTTTGGTTACATCTTCTATATATTTCTTCCTCTTCTTAGTGTTTTGGTTTTTATTTAAAAGACACTTTTACCTGCATCTTTATCTGCACAGGGTAATGCTTCCATTCATTTTTTTCTCCTTCTTTCACACTGCCCTTGTTTATCTAGACTTAAGTTATACTTGCTGGGAAATAACGAATGGTTATTGAAGGTTTAAAGCAATTAAATGTCAGCTGGATGGGACCTGATGTCTTTCCATCTTCTTTTGAAAGCAACAGAAGAACATAAAATTACTTCTCTGTACAATTAAAAAGAGCTGTCATAGAACAGAAAATAGAGCCCATGCCATCTGGCTAAAGTATCATAACCGCACGTTTATCTTTTTTTCAATCTCTTTCTCTAGTTGCTGCAATTACAGAAGAAGTATGTCCAGGTCATAAATCATTTTACCCTTTTAAATGTTAATGTTTAAATATTTAAGCCTTTAGAAATGTTTTTAATAGCTTTACAGAATAGTACCTCAAAGCTATGCCATAGTTACTGCTCCAGAACACAGCAATACATCATTTTATGTTTTTCTACGATGTGTCCAGCTACTAATTAAAAAAGAAAACATGAAGTGTGTTGACAGACAGCAGTGGCCCTGGGCCCAAAAACATAAAAACCAATAGTAACATGATTGCTGTAGAAATGGAAATAGTCATTAGCTAATCGCAGGGAAAGAAAGATAAGACTAGCATCAGAATCAAAACCAGGAGAGAAACTTTTCTGTAGTAGCAGGAAAGATATAAAAAGGTCCCATAAAAATCATCTGGTTTGCTCATTTGATGGTTAATAGCAGACAGATGAACCAATCCTTTGTCACTATGATTTTTTTTCTGAGAAGAAATAGGGAAAATATACCTTAAAATATATCTCTTCTGCTCAGATAACTGGAAATTGCTAGAGACATCTAAACAAGAAGGCATATTTTCTTGTTTCAAATCCCAGAATTTCATTTAGCACACAGCAGTTAATAAGGTATCCCTGAGCACTGCAAAACTTGTGGAACATGTACCATAAACACAGGACAAGAGAAGATTTAGAAAAAATATCAAAATGTATGCAAACAAGGTTTATTTGAATATTTGATTGCCTGCAATCATTTGTCTTATCTTTCTTCTTGGTGTTTTGGGATTATTTTTTTTAAGAGAAAGGCTAGGAACAAAAGTTATTTACCTTTTTCCAGCCAAGAAAGACCAGAAACACCCACAGGCCTTTGTTGCTGTGGAATCACCTCCCCTAGCTTAGCCTGATTTTCTTATGCAATATGGTTTTATTCAACTGACCAGATTTAAAGTCGTTCTTGAAAGAAAAAATGCAACTCATGCGCCTTACAACCAAAACAAGATATGGCAAACAAAGATTTCAGTAAATATAAAAATTGATAACAATTATGAACTCACTCACCACTCCTGTTCTGCTGGCAGCATATCTCAGTTAAAGGGCTCTTATTATATGTTCTTATCACTGAACTTACTTATGTTTTTATTAGTTTGAGGGATTTTTTTGTTGTGAGTTTTTGGTTTTGTTTTAATCTGAATTATCTCATCCCTTTCAAAGGCTGACCAAAATAATGGATCACATGTGTATTTCCCTCTGAGTCCATGAGTCTCAACAGAGTATCTGTAAGATTCTCCACAGAGAGCATGAGAAGCAGCTGCACAGAAAAGGAAACAGTCATTACACGATGGGCTTGCGTATCCTTGTAGGTCATCAAGCTGTTCTATGTCAAATGCTTATTCAGGAAAGAGACTAGTGTATTAAAACTTGCTGTCAAATACAAATGTTACAGCAATGGTCTGCAAACACCTTCTCAGGGAGATCAGTGTCATTATTAAGCTTCATATGATTGAAAGCTGAAGACAGAAAGTAGACTGAATTAATGTCATCATGGAGTGTCTCTTGAACAAGACAGAGAAAGTATCGTGATCGTTCTTGGACCATGAGAAAAGTGAATCCAAAACCTCAAAATCCAAACCTCAGCCTGGACACTCTGTGAGAATAAAGTGTAATCTTTTCTACACAGTGTTAATGTGATAAGGGAGTGGATGTGCTCATCACAGCCAGAATTCCCATTAGTGCATTAGAGGTGTTGGACATTCCTAATTACGAGTGCCCAACTAGAAGTATATTAAGTGGATCAGATTGTCAGAAAGCACCAGGTTCTGAAATTCAAGAATTTTGGAGACTGTCATGTAAGCTACCCACAAAATTAGGCAACAATATCATCTCTGACAATCAGTAAATGCTGTAGTTACTTCATCCCTTCTTGAGGAGCGGTGGCAGGGAAGCCAGAGATGACAGTAATGTCAGGAGATAAGACTGCAATAGTGGGAAAGGGCAGTCCCTGATTTGAAACCAAAGACATTGGTGACAGCAGGGGAACTATTAAGCTAATGAGGAAGAAACTTGAGAAGTGTAAAAAGTTCTCCATCCCAGCCCACGCAGTAACTGCAGAACTGCCCTTCCCGTTCCTGCAACTAAAAGCAGTAATTTCTTAATCTTGGAGTTTCAGACCATTAACAAAATAGATCAGATCAGACCAAAAGAATGAAAATGGAGTGTGAAAGGGGACACAGAGGATTTTATTTCCCCAGCTAACGTGTCAGGTACACTGTACACAGCCTCACTTCACTCAGCTACCGATCTCACAGCCTCCAGCCCTCCCCAGTGTCAGTATGAGATATGCTCCAGCTCACTCAGTGCAGAATGTCCTTGGGCCCAGCTCCATCTGCAGCTATCCCTCAGGACAGGTGAGATGTGATCATCTCTCTGGCAACACAGCTGAAAAAGCACAACGTTTCTCTAACCCTCCTGAAACTACTGTTTCTGCTGTACTGCTTATCTAAGGGGACAGCAGAAACACTTCCATTTGATGTAAAAACATCTTTTTCATGAGAGGAAATTGAGAAAAAAAATATTCTGAAAAGTTGCGGCATCTTTTGCTGACCATTGTTGCTGTCAGGTTGACTATATTATTTACTGTTCTGTATGACTTCACTCCTTAATTCCCCTTTGCTCTAATGTAACTTACTGTTCAAAGTCTTATCTGCCTATGACCATTTTGGTTTTCTGTATGCTCAGCAATATATGTAAAATTGTGTGGCATCTCTGTGAAGACTGTGGAATACCTTCAGTGAATCTCACTTTGCATTCCTTTTCCCATTGAAACCCATCCGTCCAAAGCCTTCCAGAGCAGAAGTGCAATAGAAAGGTAGCAATATACCCTAATTTGGAGCACAAATTTACTGTTGAAATGTTTTGTTGTTTGTTTTTTTTCTGAATAGAAAGCAAAGGCACAATCTACTTTGTAGCTTGATTGAGGGATTAATATAGGGTATATATTACTTTTTCTACTTGTGCACACTGCAGGTCTTGTGAAAAAGACATTTGGTGGTTTAGAAAGTTCATACTGAGATTCTTGTCTTAGTGTGAAAACACATTTCTTTAATTGTAAAGGTGCTGAAAATTGGCCGATAAATTAAATTAATGGAAGGTACAAGTGTTATGCCTTCTTTGGAATAACAGGACATAGTTACACATGTGGCTGGGTGCTTTTTTGATACCTACGGTTGAAGTAATTTTAAGCAGTACATCTTGCGGGGTCAGAACGCAAAGAAGGTAAGCCAAAAGGAAGTGGTGGCTGAAGTAAGAGCCTCAGAATAAAACAGATCAGCACAACATATTTTTAGATACTTGGGAATGGGGTCCAAAAAGAATAAAACTGCAATCAAGGGCACTGCTTCCCCTTCCAATCACACACACACTCTCTATATTGTATCTAATCACTTACAGTTATGGAGTCATTTCCTTAGGAGTTCTAAGGGAATCACATTTGGATTCCAAAACGTATAAGCAATGCATTAACATGATACTATAGAAACTTGCATCGGAAGTCCTTGATCAAAATATTCAGCACTATGAGTATGGTGCTATTCTTCCACTCTCTTCAGAGTTTTCCACCTGGTATGTTTTTCAAGGATGTATATGAGCTTAGACAACAAAGAGAACAGATATTAAATTGGCCCTGAACTGATAATGAATCCTTGTGTGATTTCATCATCACACTAAGGAATATATTTGAACAAAAATGAAAGCAATCTTGACTAATTTTATTGTTTCTAAGAAAAGGCCTGTAGAAGGAAGAGTAGGTGGCTGAATAAATCCCAGAAAACATTCAGCATTTATGACAGAAAGGCAAGTGCATTGACAAGTGAAGTGAAAACTTGATGTTAGCACTGAGTCACACACTGAGAAGCACATCTGCTGACACAGAACATAGAAAATATCAAAATAAAAGAGTATGTCAAGTAAGCCCTTACAGAAGCAACAGAATGTAAAGGCCTTAAAATCCTTACACATAAAGAGTGAAATCATGTAACAGACACACGATCCGCTGTCATTAGGACAGGTAGAACCCAAAAAAGTAAAGCTATTTAAAAGCGACCACTTGTACACTGAAGCATAACAACCATGTACCTTTGTATTTCGTATTAATATTAATATATGAAACTCCACCTTGTTTGAAAAATCAGTATAGTTTTGAATGGCTGCCCTCCGAATGGCTGATAATGCCAACTAGACATATGTTACAACAATACAGGCACTGCAGTAATATATATATATAAGGAGACATGGTGATTGTTATTTCACTCTTAAAAGCCACTATTCTCTGGGGTACAATTAACAGGTAATAAATTCCTACACACTACTGAAGTTTAGAGATTAGTGTTTGCCAGTCAAAGCATGGAAACACATTTACACCTAATAAAATAAGGCTGATTAGCTGTTCAAATAATAGGAAATGTCAGTCAGGGGCCTCAGAAGGCTACGAACAATAACTAAACCCATCACCAAAAAATCAACATGTGTGTTTAAAGAAAAGACAAAAAATTAAATGTCTGAAAGAACGTTAAATGTTTGCCAAGTCATCCAAAAGAGAAGGAACTTTACTTAAGTGATAAAAACAGTAGTTAGTGGTAGAAACTTCGTGGAGCACGTCACTCCAGTCTGTGCACTTCTTTACAGATTGATTTAGGAGAAGCTCTTACATACTAGACAGGAATTCAGTGAGAGTATGAAGCATAGTACAGCTTATTAGGGCACATTTCAGCATTGTCCTGTGGTAGGATTGCAGGTGATATCAAAGGGTATGTCCAAAACACAGGGCAGACGTGCTTGGCAGTGTGCCCGCCCAGCTCAGTGCTTTCCATCTGCCAGCTATCCACAGATATTGGAAGATGTGCGTGTCGCCACTGCCCATAGTCCTATCTGTCCTTCCTATCAAACTGAGGGCACAGCAGGAGTCTTGCTATGAAGTCTTGCTCTAACATAAAGTCAGGTTGTAACTAGTATGAACTCCCAGATCCCAAAACTGGAAAAGCCCAAGACCCTCATTGAAATATACTGATAGAAAAAAATGCTTTAGATTTAGGACTATGTATGCTCACTTGAAGGTTAGGTGGGAGGAAGTGGACAACAGTGTGTGATAGATACTTGACTAGGCAAGGGAATTCTCTGCACTTGTGACTTGAGACACTTCCTCTTCCTGAGAAGACAAGGATGAGCACAGACACAGGTCTTCTATACACTGATACAGACCAGGCAGCTCTGCTTAAGCTTCAGTGGTCAAGGACCAAACCACTGCTTGAAATCTGTCCACCAGGGTTTCTGATTAGTTTTAAAAAACACTATAAATACCTTTCTGTTAGTCTTAACATCTTCGCGTATTTTCCTGTTTTCTCCGTTTTTTTTTTTTTTTTTTTTTTTCCCTCTAGCTTTGAATTTAAGAGAAGCTGAAGCAGCTATGTAAAGAGACTAATAGCATACTTCCAGATTGATTTTGTGGCTTGGTCTTGTACTCAGCACCTTTAATCTGACAAACTTAAGCTGTATCACTCAAAATAAAGACTTTGTCATGAAGACATGCTTTTTTCCTGGTGTGAACCCCCAAATACAAAATAGGGTTCAACAAAACTTGGGAGTACTTGAGTTTGCCAAAATTTCACTGGGCACAACCCTCTCCCAAGAGCACTCACCACCTTTCCTGAATGCTAATGACCTTACAAGGGCAAGACAATTTTGCACTGAAAACAATTTGTTGCTCAGTGAAGACACTTGGAAAACATACATTAAGATAGTATGCTGCATTAAGATGCAACAAACTAAAGAAAAAGTCATCAAATACAATTTTGAAACCCAAATGATTTTGGAATCAAAGTTGACAGGCAGTTAGTGTTTGCTGAATTTATGGAATTTTCCTATTCTAGATTTGTTCTTGCCCATGGCAGGGAGACATCCCTTAGGCAACAAACAGAAATGTTCTCACATGGATATGAATAAAAGCAGGAGGTGTATAGTACTTGTGACATATGCTTGCTCTTCTATATTGTCTGCTTTGCAGCAGTATTCTTTTGCAGCACTGAATGATAACCACATACTGCATTAATGACAGCATCTCCAGGACACTGAGGAAAGCATCCCATATATTTGGCATTTTTAAGACAAATCTGAACTAGTCTGATCAGTTCGGGGATCTTCAGTACAGAGAGACAGACAAACAGGCAAGACCAGCAGAAAGGCTACAAAAACGTTTAAGTGGATGGGCTACACGACACAGGAGGTGAGTGAGAGGACTGGGTTTATTCAGTTTGGAGAAAACAGAAGCCTGAAGAAGGATCTTATTGCTGTCTTCAATTAATTAATGGATGGTTACAGAAAACAGATTCTTCTTGGAGAAGCAAGTCGCAGTGTGGGGAGCTTTCATTAGATATAAGGAAGAAAGCCTTCCTGATGAGGTGCTCGGGTGAGCAAAGATGCTGCTGCGGAATCCTCATCCTCAAAGATAATCAAGGCCCTAAGCAACATGGTGTAATTTCAAAGCTGACCCCATTTTGAATGGGGGAGTGAGTCTAGACCAGACGAGGTCCTAAGATCCCATCCAAGCTAAATAATTATATGATTTACAAGATCATGACAGGAACACAATGTGGGGAAACATCTAAACCAGATGATGAAATCCAGTTTAGTTTCAGTGCCATTTAAGCATGTGTTTGAATTATTCCTGAAACAGAATCAAGATATAAATATAGCTGAGTGATGTAGAGATAAGTGCCTATATATAGCTTGAAAAATTCTTGAAGAGGGGAAGGATGTTCTGTCTAGCCTGCCAGATTGGAACCAAGGAGACTGTTCGTCATTTCCAACATCTCTTATAGGCTCTTTTGTGATTTGGGGCAAATAACTTAATCTCCCTATAAATCAGCTACTGACTTATTAAGTAACAGGATAAATCCATTAATATTTAGATACTCGTGACTCCTTCAAATAAGACTAAAATAAAGTTCACAAGTGGATTCCAACAGGGCAAAGGAAAGGACGCATCTCCTTAAGTTCTGAGTCACGCATCTCAGTGAATGACGAACTGTGCCGTACGGGCGTCATTGACAGCAAAGCGACAAGGCTTAGCTCCAGGGTAGACATCTCTCATGTAGACATCTGCATTTGGTTAGATGAATCTCACCCAGGAAGCTATGATGCAAAACTGCTTCCTCATGCTAGAAGCCCTCAAACGCAATGTTAATCAGAACAGAATAAGGAGCAAGATGGAAGTTACTTTTCTTCGATCTCTCATTAATCACGCTTAGTGAGGGGGATTTTCTTTGGACTGTTGACAATAATACATTGACAAACCCACACTCTAATTCCCATATTAAAAAAAAAAAGGAAAAAGTTTATTGCAATCAGAAAGTTGTCCCAATAACTTCCAAGAAATCAACTTCTGGATGAAAAACAAATGGTTCAAATTAAACTTGGGTTAAATATGAATGACGATTGGGAAAAACATCTTTGGAATTGTCCTAGGACAAATACATTGACTGCTTACATACACAGAGATCTTTGCTGTTCTTTAAACAGAACAAATCCCCCGTACTCTTCACTTTGCACTGCTCTCTTTGGATGACGATATCACCACCAAAATGAGACACAACTTCTATACAATGTTTGGTAGATACTGTGCCCTGTGTTTAAAACTGGAGGCCTGTCTGCCTGCGTTTTATTACTTTTCCAGGCGTGAGGCAGTAGGTGAAGCAATATGTAAGTGAAACAAAAGTAAACCTCTGCCACAAGCCTGTGTTCAAGAAAAAATAAAAATCCATCTTGGAGCAAAAAAACCCCTTATCCAACTACTTTATCATTGATATAAAAGTATGGAGTTCTACAAAAAGCAAATTATTACTAACTTATTATCTGCTGCCATGTCTGTTTTCCTAGCCATGCTTCCAGAAAGTCCCATCTCATCTCTCTCTTCTAATGTCTTCCACTTTGACATTCTTCCTGGAATTACAGTTAGCCTAACTTACTCTAATTAGCGTAAACATGATGTCCACATGTTCTACACAGTATTACTTACAGTCTTAAGAGCATGCCTCTATATCCCCAAGGGCATCTTAGTCTATATCTAGGGCATTTTAAATCCACATCACTCAGCTACCACACAAAAAGATTAAATGCTGAAAGGCTGGTCTACAAACACCACCTTTTTTCTTATGTTTGGACTGTAAACATGTTACAGTAGAAATTAGATTTTCATTCTCTCTATGTACATCACATAGCACAATGTAAGCCTTGTCCGATATTGAGATGCTTGCATATTTTATCCTAATACAAATATCAATGAGAAAAATCTTTTTAGTGTGTACAAGAGAAAGCCTGCATGGGAAGGAAATGACTTAAAGTTTAAGGAACCAGCGGCATCTATGCATTCAAGGATAAGGAAAGTCCAGGAGTAAAAAAGATCAAAGTCCTTTGCAGTTGCTGGCAGATCTTAATGATGGGATGTAATCTAAAATGCTTAAAACTTGTATGGATTTGGTCTTGGGAAGATTCAAGTAGTTTAGAAAAATATATCGCTCTAGCTTTTTATCAGATTCTGGGCTGCTACAAGGTCTTGGGCAATCCCATTGAATCAGTGTGTATAAAGTGTGTGGGCTTCCTTATGCCACTGCTGCCTGGTTCCCTCCTCCTGAGAACAATGCAGTGAATGGGACAAGGAGGGCAGGAGAGCATCCAGCCCTGGAGGACAGCTATTCACACTGCTCGAGTCAGAGGCTTGTCAGCAGTTCCACTCTTTCACACGCATCCCAGCTTCAGACAGGCATTACATCACTTTAACCACTTTTCTCACATTTAAAAAAGTCAAAATTAGTCAAAACAAAAACAGCAACCATGTGTGCTCAGGGATGTGAGCGGAGAAATAAGGATAAACAAATCTGCTGTCTTGCATATCCTACCAGCAGTTTGTCTCAGCATGATCCTTAAGAACAGCAGGGTGCCTAGCCTCAGCTTTTATCAAATAACATTTATAGGACACCCCACATTCCCTACCAGCGGACCACAAAGAATCAACAGGGAACTAATAGGCTGTCCTTTATTTTTGAAAAGTTAGGATCCAGCTTACTCAAAAAATACTATGATGTATTTTGTTTTGGTTTGGTTTATAGCATGGGAAAGAACAAATGAGAAGTGACCCATACAGGCTTACTTATGAAAAATTACGGTTCGTGTTTCAGGCATGTTTATGGAAACAACTGTGTTTAAGGACAAATACCCTTCAAGATCATGGTTCTGCATCTGCATGGACACATTAAGTTTGCTGTAAAGTCTGTTTTAAGGCGATGTCAGTCTTTCAGTATAGGAAGAGGGAAGGCAGGCTCTAGTATGTCTAGACAGATGTGTTTGGGGGTGTTGTCCCTAGACAGCAGAGGATATACGGCCTTTAAAGAGGACAAAGATTGGCTTTGCTATAAAAGAGCAAGCCACTTCCTGGAGAGGAAGATGCACTGATTTTTTAGGAAAATGCAGACACGTTGTGAGCTCCAAGGAACGGCGATCTAGAGGGGAAGGAAGAGGCTGTGATGTGAGGACTAAACATTACCTACCTATAAACTTTGTAATTAAGGCTCATAGCCTGTTATAAATGAGTCTTTGTACAATCTTCACCTAGATGGCAAGAAGCAAATGCTTTATTTTATGTCTTTATTGTTTTCCTCTTCTGCTTCTCTCCTGCTTGAAGAAAAAAACCTCATAAAATACACCTGTAATATGGATTTCACTCCTAGTGAGGAGGAAAACCAAGGCTGAGTACACATTTGAACAGAAGCAAAAGGCTCTGTGCTCAGGAAAAAACAAAGAAAGTAAGAGACTATGGTGATAACCTGATAATGAAGGGGGATTTCCCAATGAGGTGCCAT
This sequence comes from Pedionomus torquatus, assembly GCA_013398155.1. Lineage (NCBI taxonomy): Eukaryota > Metazoa > Chordata > Aves > Charadriiformes > Pedionomidae > Pedionomus > Pedionomus torquatus. The sequence continues at coordinate 35,861 of VZRU01014513.1, read as the reverse complement.
GACTCCATGCTTAGACACTGACTCTCTGGACTGTCCAAGTTTCAGGGAAAAGTTGGCACTGTTACATTCACAGAATTCAAATAGAAAATAGGAAAGGTTTTCCAAAACTGTAATAAGGTATTTTGCAAAGTCAGCAACTTACATTTTACTACAGGAAAGCTCTCAGAAAAGGAAAGTATGCAAGTGGTAGACAATGGAAAACTGGGTTTTAGCTCTCATATTCCAGTAAATGAGCACTTAACATAACATCCTCCCTTTAACTATAAGACAGCAATATTCTCTATCGTTTTATTGTGAATAAGCACAGATAAAGGTTCAAGTTGTTCTTTTCAATGGTTTCCACTGTGGCATTTAACTTCTCAATAAATTTATTGAGTTGAGTTTCTTTGTCATTTTCCAAATGATGGAATTATTTCAGCAATATTATAAAGAATAGTGCATTATCATAACTCAGTAGTTTGTGATCTTCAAATGGGAGGACAGGAGTAAAAATACTTGAACAGAGAAATAATCCTGAAATCTGCTCTTCTCTTTCTTATCACCTACCATTCACCTTTTATTATGTTCAAATATGCCAGACAGTGGTTAATAACAGATAAGTGTACCTAGAATGAAGGCCAAACACATCGTTTCATTCTCCTTATCTCTGTAATCTTCATTCAGAGGAATTCTCTTCTTCTTCTGGAATCTGGGGCAACTTTTCTGGAAACCGCAGCGATAGCAAGCTCAGGAAGTTATCAGTCCCCACAACATGTGTGAGCTGTGGCTGGAAGCAGAGCAGTTGAAGATATCAACTAACAGCAGATTTTTTTCCATAATATCTGTCACTAGACTAAAGAAAGCATGAGCTCACAGCCCATTGGGTACAAAACAAAGGATGAATAAAATCTTTAGAGGTCCCTTCCAACTCTGACAATTCTGTGATTCCGTGATAACTTCACAAGCTTTTAAGGAAAACTGCCAGAAAAAGCGTGGGGAAATGTCACATTGAAAGTGAATAGTGGATTAATGCATTAGCCTGTTGTTGCCAGACTACTAAGAAGCTAGCTGAGATTTTTAATTAACAAATTGTTGGTCTCCATTTAGTAGATTTTTTGGGTATGTATCTCAAAGACAGGGTGCAATTTTTAGTCTGTCTGAAAAACAGACTAGGAAAAGTGCAGAAGCATGTTATCTTAGGGTGATTCTGATGAATGCTTGAAGGAATAAACAAAATTTGACAGGCGGAGCTAAATATGGTTAACGTAAAATGCTAAAGTACACCTGATGGCTATAACCTTTATTTGAAGAGTGGGAAAATGCTGATGTATAGAGCTTTGGAAACATATTGGATATGTTTTGTTTCAAGAATTTTGTGGCTAACACCAGCACAAAGTAACTATTGCCTCTGCATGGTGGCTGCATGTGAAGTCTGTTGCTTTTGTCTTGTGTTCATAAAAGTGAGTGTGAATTACAAAAGAATACAAACATATTCAGAAATATCTCCCATTCTGAGGGAGAGAATAGTTGAAACACCTTAGCACCCAATGCCAATGCTAGTTCTAAGCATATAATGAAAATTAAGTTGTTTCTCTTAAACACAGAGCGGATCCACATGTCACCTCGTGACTATAAAAATTCTGATCTCCCTTAATCAAATCTTGTGCACTGAGAAGCTACAATACAGTACACCTTTTAGGGCACAATCCTTATTTATGGTCTTTAGACAGAAATATCCCAGAGGAGAAGGCTCCAGACACTCTTCCTTCCTCTCTTTTTCAAAGCATTTTTTTTCATCTTTTTAGGACAGACAGCAACTATTTTCAAATAGAAGCCAAAAGTTATAGCTTTTAGTACAATGAGACTTATAAGGAATCTAGAAGGAAAAGATATTTGGAAAAAAATAAAAATAAAAATAATTTTAATGTAGATATAGTTGTTCATGAGATCTGGTATAGATCCAATTTCTATTTAGAGCAGAGCCCCCTAAAATGAATATTCTGCCTCAGTTTTCAAGCAGACTGAGAAGGTACAACATGGTAGCAAGGTTGAATGGTAATTTTGATGTAACCTGTAGAATTGGAAATGTTATTTCCAAAGTGGCAGAAAAAAATTAAAAAGCTGAATGGCCTAAATTTAATCATCTAGATAATCTTTATTCTTCAGTACTCAAAGAACCAGCACAGCAATCACAAATCTTACAATAAGGATTTTCAATGACATAAAAATTTGTGTTGGTTCTATATATTGGCTAGCGGAAGACCTAGGAGCTGTACTTAAAACAGAGAAAGAAAGGGCATTCCAGATAATGGTAAAAGTCTGTTTTGTTATCTGACAGTAACAAAATGCATAATTTTAGAACAAACTTTGAAGGAGAGAGGAATTAGGCATTGGATAATTGGAAATAATAGACTGAAAAATTTATTTTCTAAGAGGAGGTTGTATCAAAGTAGTAAAATACCCTTCTTTGTGTAAAGGAGGTTTCAAAAACAGTAAAGTACAGCTCTCATCTAGCATAATTTTAGTTTAGTATTTGATACAATGATATAAGGAAAAATATCCTTTAAGATGGAGGAGAAGTGTGTTACTGGTAGGACTGAAATTCGAATAAAATATTACTCAGAGAGAAGACTATAATAAAGTGCCTTGGAATGGTGTGATTCAGGATATATTGGACTTCCTCAGGGACTGTTTTTAGGACCAGTCTTATGTAATATTTCCATAACTGATGGTCCCACAAGAAGTAGAAATATGCTAATTAAAGTTAACAGTAGCCCAGAAAACCAGGAGGTCTCAAACCAGAGGAACATCAGACTAAACACATGTGGATTACATTAGAATAATAAAAATGTAACAAAATAAAACAAAGTCATTGAGTAGAGATTAAGAACAAGACTTTCTGCAGCAAACTCGGAGCTTGCCAATTAAAGATCTCTGGTGAAGATAAAACCTGATAGTAGCCTATGAAGCTTATGAAAAAAAGCAAATGTGATCCTGTATGAGAACTGTATTAGTGTAGCCGTGTAGGCACTGATGTGACCTCACCTGAAGCCCTCTACAGAATTCTGACCACTCATGTTCAAGAAAAGTGAAACCGAAACATGTTCTGGGAATGGTTACTGGGATTATCATAGGTGGTCTGGAGGCTTCATGTTCTCTTCACGGAGTAAGAACCACGTAGGTTAAAAGCCAGAACAGCCATCAGAACAAATAGGCATAAAATGGCTGTAAATGATTTCTGCCTAGACATGAAGCTGCATCATGACCAGAGCAGTGAGGGTCCAGCACAACCACTCAGAATAAGAACAGTCGAGGAAGAAGGAAGAGGAATGGGATCAAGTTAACTTCATAAACAAGTTTATTAAGATGTAATGAAAATAATTATATAGCCTGGCTCTTTGTAACAGCAGTGAACAGGACTCTGAGCCAAGAGGAGCCCTTGAATCCAAATGCGTTCCTATGTCAACCTCCCTTCCCCCTCCTTGTCTCCCTTGAGTCCGTATATTACTTTGATCTGCCCACTCTGATCCTCCACCACAAAGGTATTCACACAAATTTACTCTGAGAGGAGGATATGACAGTCTCTCTTGAAATGCCCACTGTATATATTTCCCAAACCCTTTCAGGACTGTTTGCTCTTTTGAATAAACGGCTTGGGGTTTGTTTTTCCGGCAATCTTTTACAACTTAAAAAAGTCCTTCTGAAGAAGAAACCACACAAGTTTTCACAGTTCATTTGCATCTTCTTTGTTCCAGCCTAAATCTAACTCTTCAAAATATTTGCATTTCCCCCCCCCCATTCTTTTTTTTTTTCTTTTTAACCTGGAAAGTCACTCTGAATCCAATTCACAATCTTCCATTACAAAAAATAAAATAAAATATGGAGTTTGTAATTTCTTCGAAAACTAAAAATAGAGAATTTGCCTGATGTTATTAACTTAGTTTGTTTTCTTTTTCCTTAGTTTTAGTTCAATATGTTAAACAACCTCTACAAAACTGTAACGCTATGTGCTTCAATAACATTGTGCCAATAAACTTGTATGGGCTATCTGCTCCAACATTCTTTACTTATTAGGTATAGGGCTGCCACTGTTTGAATTCGTGGACAATTTCTGTCACAGGCATTTCCTAATGATTCTATATAAACTGAACAGGAAAGCTCATTGTAAAATAAAGTTCCAGCAGCACTTTTCACCCTTTCGACAATAAATCTGAGCGTAGGAACATGGTTTAAGCTGCTAGTATAACAGATATAGCAACAAAGTAATTTGCATCATCAAACAGGTAGCTGTAGAGACTCAGAATTAAGAGGTGTAATACAGACAGTAGAAAAAGTCCATTGTGAAGAAAACCTACAGTAAGGAAGTATGAATAAAATAATCCATGAAAAATGTATAATCATAGTTTCCAGAAATATGAACAAAATTAAAATTCATAATATATCATTTTTCTCCATAGAAAAAGTTAATTAACTGCCAACACCCTTTACGATATAATAGCATTGTATCGCAGAAAAGCTTTTCCTGAAGAAAAACTCTAATAGTTCTTCTGTACAAAACCAACGTCGCTGTTTTGCTCCAGCCTTGACTCAGTGAAGTCCACTCCCTGGGTTCATTGCACCCCTGTCGAACCCTCTGAAATTTAGGTGAGCTCTCTACAAGTGTCAGGGGAGGCATACAAGTGCTTGCTGTAAGCTAGAGCTTCTGTTTACCCTGTTTTTCTGTATGTCAGCAAACTTTTCTATGAAAACTGAGTCATCAGAATTAAACCTAAGCCCAAGCTTAGCCAAAATTCAGGAGGCTCTAGACCCACTTCTGATTTTGCTGGCTGAACCTAGGCAGGATGGCTCACATCCTGAGTTCAACCCATAATTACTTCTGAAGTTATGAACCTTAACTATTTCTAAGCCAGCCACCACCGTGCCACCCATGTGACTAATGGCAGCATTCTTAAGCAGGACACTGCGGCTGGATCAGAAACTTTGTCATGGTTTGTTTTTTAAAACGACAGAAAACGCGCATGGAGAAAAATTTCTGTTGACAATTTCTTATCAGGAAAAGAAACACTATTTTTAGGGATGCATATATTTTTTGCTGAAAACGTCTGCTTTCTGTGCAAAATGCCAACTTTTCAGTTTGGTTATTACTGGCTCATTTATTGTCTTCAGCTGTAAAAGGAAATTAAGGTAACTTCTGATTATCTTGCTGCTTAATGGATATGGTTATGAGTCAGAACAGTCTCAGACTCTCCTTTTGCTGCTAGGCATTTTGGCAAACTCTTGGGTATTTTTTTTTTTTTCCTGCACAGTAGCAGGAATGGGAAGTAATGTTCTATTCAATTCTTTCAGCTGTGACTACTATTAATTATTTTCAAGGTTTCCCTTAGGAAGACACTCTCACAGGAAATGTGCTCTTAGTCTCACCTATATGTGCAGAGTGGTTATGCCTGTGGGAAGCAAATCACTCCAGGCTAAGGGGGAAGATAACAATGTTGGGTTTTTGTTTGGTTTTTTTTTTTTCTGTGAATTCTCATGAGGGACTTGGTTTTGGTGCCAAAAAAGGGGTTTTGGAGCAGTGAGATCCTGACTACATGAACACTGGATAAGTTAAATGTTGTATTCAGGCTGAAGGATTAGTTTAAGAATTATATGGTCACAGGGAGGTAACCAATTGACTGAAAATAGCTGTTCAGCCATGAATAGGGAAATACTCCTACCAGCATTCCCCCAGGTACTGCGCATGTAGCTTCAACTGTTGCATATACATTGCCTTTAATCTTTCAACCCTGTTCTTTCGTAATTCTCATAGCACTGCAAGTGAATTTAGCGCTCAAAATCAGCCACAAGCTTCGAACTCCCAGACAGACTGAAGAGGGGCAGCTGACAAGGGCTCAGGAGGAAGGCAGGTTCAGGGTGTTCGGCTACTGAGCAGCCCCTGGCGACTGGCTCCCCCCATTACAACCTCCTGCTTCTCTGACTCCACGAAAGGAGCGCGGAGAAGAGAAACCCGGGTTTCCCAGAGCCCGAACAACGGACTACCGCAAATAAAGGAAGAGTACAGATACCAATCCGAGACTTAACAAAAGCACCGACAAGCTGCAGAATAAACCACCACTTCAAGACAACTCTTTTTATTCCAAGTACATAACGTGGATTGCAAAACAACCTGCGCCCCTTGTTTGACCTACTAAAATAGGAACTTGAACACACTTCTACCAATACACTTACTTTTCCACTTCAAATTAACTAATGGCTTACAAGTAAAGCATTTGTAAGGGATTATTGGTATTATTTCCCCACTGGATGCTACAGCACGATTTAAAAAGTTTACATTTCATGGAGAGATAATGGTCATTTTTCAGTCATCTGTTGGGTTGCTTGCTGTATTTGAATGATAGGCATGGGCAAGTTTTGACCCAAGAAAACCCTGCACGCTGTAGAGTTTGCTGGTAAACAAACAGGAAAAAATCATCTGCTTTGGCAATATGTGGGATTCTTTTTTTTTTTTTNGCATTTTTTTTTTTTTTTTTTTTTTTTTCTCTCCCTGCAACAGTAACTTTTTTTCTAAATACTTTCACCAGCTTCAGGAAAGGGTGGGTTAGAGTCAGGGGTTTCCTGAGCCTTTTCAGAACATGGTTTTAACGTAGCCGTGTGTTCAGAAGAGCCCCCAGAGAGTCTTGTTTTGGAACACTCTGACGCCTACACATTATTATCTTTGCTACGTTTTGCAGTTTTGTGTGAAATTTATTTTTAATCTTTAACAAAACATGCCCCTGTTTATCTTAAATTCAGAAAAGGTTTAATAATTTAAAACAAAATAACTTTTTAAATAATTAGATTTACAATGAATGCCAAAACATAAAAGTATAAAGCAAGTTAACAAGAAAGGGCTTCTTAAAGATCAAAGAAAACGTGTTTATTTGATTTGATTAAAAACAAATAAAAAGTACTTTCACTTTAACAGGTTATAAGTGGCTGTTGACAGAAACCAGTGAAAGAGTTTCCCAGTCCCACAGGATAAAGGTTTTCTTCTGATAGAGGTTCATGTACTCAGAACTGATTGCCCACTGATATGTCAAAGGAATTGTATTTTGAAAAGCGACAAAGCTGCATTGATATTAAAAACCACGGATACAAAGGCAAGTTTCCTTGGAAAACATACTCCTTTTGCTATTATTAAGTAGGACTGACGGTGCAAGTCAACGGGTATGTCTATCGTCCATCCCTCTCTATACAAATAAGCTCTGGGCATGGGAGCCATAAAAAGCACCATTAAATTTAGTGGAAAGGCAGGATATATTAGCTCAAAACCTGCTTTAACATAGCAGTACAATTCCCAGAAAAAGAGCTGGCTTCTGCAGATCTCCTCCTATGTGGGCAGAGGAGGTTGGTATGTGGCAGCCTTTACTCCACCAGCCATGCTGTACCTCTGTCGTGACAACTTTTGAGTCCACGGGGGAAGTTTCTCCCCAAAGCTTCAAGAGGAAACATACAGAGCTCTCATGACATGAGGCCATGCTGGGATCCAGGCAAGAAAAAAACAAAGTAATTGAAACAGGAATTTGCTTTAAGTCAGGCTGTCTAAAACTTTGTTTAATGAGGTTTCATGTTTGTTGATACCAATTTAACTGCTAAAAGAACATTTGAAATGCTATGGGCTTTTTTAAAAGAGTAAACACCTAAAAGATAAAAGAATCCATGGTCTGAAGATTGCTCGAAACCTCAATGAAGTCCCCCAGCTAAAACCAAAAAGACCAGGTTTGGCATTCCAAAAATGCTGAGGTAAAAAACATCCGGAAAATATTTAAAACACTCATACATTTCAGACCTTCTCTACACAGAATGATGAAAAAAAAAAAAATCTTTAAAAAAAAGTAATAATTTGCAGGTTATCTTTCAAAGCAACATGTGAAATTAATCATCGTAACTTTACAGAATAATCATTTCAGAGAAGCAGTAGTTATTTTCACACTAATTTTAGAGTGTCCACATACACGAACAGCATCTTTAGCAACCACAATCACTGCATCTCACTTCCCACCCTGTTACCATTGGCCTGGAAGACTTCTTGAGACAGGCTATTCAGATCTGCAGGCCAGTAACACTCCCTGGCAGGCAAACTTCAGCTCTCAGGGCCCTGACTGCAGGGGCTGCTGTACCTGGAGCAGTGCCTGTGGGCTTCTGTCTGCGCTCTAGTGAGCCTGGGGCTAAGGGAAGCCTTGAAATCATCTGTAACGCAGAGGGCAGCCATACCTACTGCTTCTGAGCAGCTGAAGCACTCACTGCTGGCCACATGCTCTCATTTCTGATCAAAGGTTTGGTCAGCCAGACAGCGGCTCATGTAACTCCACTTAGCTTGCAGCGGGGCTGCTGAAAGGAATGAGATACTACTCCAATCACCAGCCATTGAGATGCTCCCTGTAAGATAATTAAAACAAAGCTGGTTGTGAGAGAAATTGAGCCTTGCTCCAATTTAAAATACTTGGTAATTTAATGAGAAAGTATGTGTGTGACTTGTGTTTATGTCTGGAAGTTTTCCTTAGCGTGAAAGCCTTTAAAGGAAAAACCAGATCTTTCTTGCAATGTATGTTCTTTTATGTTATGCAGCCTAGACTGTGGATTTCAGTGATGTCAAAAATGTACATGGAGTGATTGCATCCTGTCTGTGTCCTGCAAGAATGACTTTGAAAATTAGATGTTTCATCTCTACAGTCATATCCTGACCAACAAACTCGGTCAATAAATAAATACATTTAATGACAAACCTAGCTTTTTCTGTAAGCTGCAGTTAAACAGGAACTTGTTTTTTGTATTCACATCTATTCTATAATAATGAATTCAGCACCACAATATCCGAGTACCCATTATAATTATAAGATCAGAGAAACCTTTTGCAGTACCCGTTTTCCTAAAAATGGTTTAAAACCCCCAGTCTTCCATTCTCATTCTTTTGAAGTCTTTGCTCCAAGCCTAAGACCTGAATACAAAGGGACAGAACTTTTGTTGAAAATGTTTTTCTTTTTTTTTTTTTTTTTAATGGTGAACTGATTTTGCCTAAGAAAGAGGAATATGGTGTATAAAGTATATACATTTTTCATTATTTTTTCCAAAGCTGTGTACCATTAAAACATACATAAAATTCCATTTAAATATAACCTTTTATGCAAGATTTGGTGTTTAATGGCCATGTATGAAACTTGTAGCAACAGGACAATTTGGGGCAAATTTGAGCTACAGGTGTCAGAAGAAATGTGTGAAATAGATACGCCAGGCACACATCTGGAGCTATGCATCAAAATCTGTGGAAAACTTTCTCATGATTGTTGAAAAGTTTTTCAAATTTCCTTGCGTGCCAGCTAATATTAACTGTTATTACTGCTACTAGTATCTGCCCATTATTACAGTTTCTACCCACCATTCTCAAAATTAATTTCCAAAGGTTAACATACTGCAGGCCTGTCCGTGTTGGTCACTGACAGATGACGAGGATCTTGAGGGCTGCCCATGGTCCCTGGAGCACCCTGGTATCTTGTTTGCAGCATTGGTTGGACTTGATGATCTTAAAAGGTCCCTTCCAACCTAGGTGATTCTGTGATTGCCCAGGCAGGCTCTGTGGCTGGCCCAGCACCCGAGGCCATCTTTATCTCAGGAAGCACCGCTGTCTCATTTTGCTACCTGACGCTGTCTGCTAGCCTATCAACCCAAGCTCTTCGCTTTTGGCCCACTGGAAGAAAGAACATGGTTGACCAAGAAAAGCACCCAATACCTGACACCGCAACATGGCCGCCCAGGCCTACTGCTGGAAGCCACTTGGCCAACCCCAGCCCTTCTTAGGTACCGGAACATATGGCTGTTATGGGCATTACGATAAGTTTGCGAGCAGCAGCCCCGAAAGCAGGTAATTCAACGGCGAGGAAGGGCACAAGTCCTGAGAGAATCCCC
>VZRU01014513.1:5224-25830 GCA_013398155.1 Pedionomus torquatus | reverse complement strand
GGCCATGGCGGGCCCTCCTGCCGGGTCGGGGGCCCTCACCGAGGAGAGGCGTCCCCCGTTTCCCCCCCCCATCTCCTGCGCCGGTCCATCTCTGCTGGGCATCTTCACGGGCGCTTGGGAGGGTGCGCGGCTGCGGTTAAAGCCCTTCTCCTGAGAGCGGGAGGGACGGGGAGGCCGAGGGACCCGATCATTCCCGGCCTCCCGCGGAGGGAGGGCCTGGCCTCCGGCCGCCGTGGTGGGTGGCGGTGGTGTGTGACTGCCTAAGACGGACCAGGCGCTGGCGTGACTTGAGGGCTTTACTTTTGGGGAGCATTTTGTGATTTTCTCCTTGCATTAGACTTCCATTAGACTTTGATCTTCCCTCTTGTGATGTCTTCTGGGTAGTGGATCTCTGTAATGTGTTGATTTACAGCAATCTCAGAAAGGTCTCCTCAGTGTTGAGAATGTTAGTTGGGCACAGCATGATATGCGTGTAATAACAGGTACTTCAGGGTGTTTTAATAGCTGTTATTTCCAGTTAGTACAAAAAAAAACCCTGAACTGTAAGCAAGAATTTTCTGTTGGATCCAACAGTGCTGCCGTAAGAAACGCGTGCACTGATCAGCTTGTCACTGTCACCTTCCAGAGTTTATTATACATTGGCCCATTAGTGGAGCAATTTATATGAACAATCCTAACTACAATAAAATCAGGCAGGTTAGCATGATATTAGTGGTCTGGGCTAAGAGGGCTTTACTTCATGTGTTTGTGTTTTTCGGATCTTTTGCTACAAATGACTGTTTTTTTTCTGTGCTGATTCAGTTAACTGACATACTAGACAATTTGAATACACTTTGTCTTCATTATGGCAGCCTTAAACTGTCTTTCTTGATTGTGTCTGTATTGAAATAAATGAAGTAATGTTCAGACATCTTCCTTTCTGTTCTGTCAGCTGAGCGTGATCTGCCTTCTTCCTTTCTGTCCCTGCAGCCCAGAGTGAGAATGAAGTGGTGTGAGTTTAGGTGTTTCAGCCAGATCCAAAAAGTGTGTTAGCAGTACCTTTAACAGTTATCAGACTTTGTGAAAGAATTATAATGTAGTGTGGGTTTGTGGAGTTTTTTGTTTGGTTGGTTGTTTTTGGTTTTTTTTTTGTTGGTTGGGAGTTTTTTGGGGTCTGTGTTTTGCTTGGTTTTGTTTTTTTTTTTTTAAAGAAATTGTAAAGTCTAGGTCTTGCACATGAGTAGTTTAAATTGTCTTTGAGTACTTTGTTTCATTTGCCTGACCTAATGACCCATTTGAAAGGAGTCTGGTTCTGTTAAACTAATCCTTGCTTCTTTTTTTTTTTATTTTTTTGTTTTTTGTTTTTTGTTCCAGGATTCCAGAGGTGTTTCTTCTTTGTTGAAGGATAGTATCCCAATTAATGACTTTGCAGCTTCAGGTCTGTTTGAAGGTCATGACCTTCTGCGTAGAGGGTATGCTTTGCTTTTTTTTTGTGTTGAATTTTGCCATAATCAATATTGAATTTCAGATACAGGAAGAAAGTACGCTTTAAGTGTTGCCTTTTTAAAGAAGGTTTTTGAAAGATGTATCACAAAAGCTATAGCCTGAAGTACACATATTCAATCAGATTGTTTTTCAAGGGTGAAGTTTGTGTAAAGCATCACTTCAAGAACTAGATAACAACATTAATGTTAACTTTTAGGTGTGTGTAATACTACTCTTTAGAAAAGAGATGGTAAAGTATTAATAATTATGAAATACATGCTACTTCTAATATGCATGTAGATGAGTGTGCTGTAGCACTGTGCGAAGTGGTTAATTTCAGCATTAGTACAAAAAGTAAAGGTAACATAGTAAATGTGGTGGATTTGGGTTTTTCATTTTATGTGAGTGCAGAACTCACATGTGTTTTGGATAAAAAATCTAAAATAAGTTTGTGGAGTTGAAAATTTGGATAACACAACTGTCTGTGAGAAAAATATGTACAGTATTCTCTTGCAAATGCTTGGAGACTTCTAGAATCAGCTTGGACATAATTAAATCTGTGATGGTTTTGTTTATTAGTATTTTTCTTTGTTTCTGGAGAGGGTCAAGGAAGCAAATCTGTCATTTTGTTTTGTCAAACAAAAAAAGGATGCCTGAAATTTAAATTATTCTGGTAGAGTCGTAGCTAGAAGTCTTATTTACTGCTTTACTATGAAGTTTGGAACAGTTTTCTTTGTAGTTCAAACTGTGCTAATTGAGCGTCTCTAGGTTGATGTTTGTATCTGAGATTAGTTTTGAAATGCCACTTAAAAAACAATCCCAATTAATTTAAAGTTCAATTTTTATTTTTTTTTTACTTCTAGCTTTACAAGTGTGAAAAGTGCATTGTTGCCCAGCCACCCACTGGAGTTGTCAGAAAAAAATGTAAGTGTAACATCCAACGTAGCCATCTTCACTCTTAACCAATTATGAAGTTTAAATTAACAGTGTGGTTACTTGGACTGCTTTGCAGCAGTCTCTCTTGCCTTTAACATATTAAAGATGTTCAACAATAGTAGCATTTTGTTTGTACAAATAACACTGTTGGCAAATTTGTTTAATGTTAATCTCCCACTTGTGTGTCTGTCCACTCCAAGTCTGTAAGCGGGCTTCCAAGCAGACATTACTTAGTAAGGTCTAGTAGTCTAAAAGTTATGAAGGAAGCTAGTTGTGTATGCAGCTGTTATGGCCTGGTGTGCTCCCCACCTATTTAGGAAGGCTGATCTTCCTATTTTGTCTGTAGGTTTACCATATATCTTCATTTTCAGATTTTCAGTTTGTCAACACATATATTTGTCATTAAATTACTTGATTCTAGCTAGAAATTTTACACGTTTGGCTTGGTGTAAGTGTATGCAATCTTGTCTGGCTTAGACATGACTAGTGAACCACTGAAGAGTCTCTGTGGAGACTCAGAGCTTGAAGGCAAAGGGAGACTAGACTGACAGCCTTGGCTAAATAGCTGGTTGAACTGAATCTTGTCTCTAGTGCCTGTTTTGTCAGCACAGAAGATTTGATGTAATAAAATGTCCTGAAGCAAAGGCAGTATTTGAACAGAATGTTCCAAGTTCCTGCACTAATCAACCTGATGATGTCTGAATGCAATGTCTAATATATTCTAATTCTAACTAGTGCTAGTGCTGTCCTGAGCTAGCGTTGGTTTGAGTTAAAAGGATGATGTTAATGTGATACCAACTTCACAAGCTTATTCATAAATACTATGAATGTTTCAGAGCTATTTGTCAATTGAATTGTTTTTACAGCTGACTACTATAACTTAGTTTTTATCTCTGTTCTTGCTTTAGAAAACCTGCATTATTAAGAGATTACATGCTAGAGAAAAAAAATTGCACAGAAATAATTAAAACAGACAATGAGATCCGCTGAGAAGTATTTGAAACTTTCAAATTGTTTTTTCCACATATTGTTCAGTTAGTTTTTCTGTAAGTCTGTGGCCAATTTATCTAAGAATTATTATGTACATTTGAATGGGAAAAGATTTACCTTAGCCTGAGATAGCTTTGGTTGTTTTTACTGTCATAAATGGTAGGCTATTCAGGTAGCGCTAGTGAAAAACAAATCTTTCTGCTACCAGATAAGGACAACTACCTTCATAAAATTAAGGAACTGGAAAAATAATGTGACCAAAATTGTAAGTTTGGGAAAAAAAACACAAATATGATTCTTTCCTCTTAACTTTTTGTTAATCAGTGGTTCACTAGACATGTCTAAGCCAGACAAGATTGCATAATAAAATAAGCAAATAATAAATTCATAAATCATGCAAAATTCATAAATCATGCAAATGAGAAAATGCATGCTATGCCTCTGACTTCTAATTTCCTGTCATTTTTTGAGATCCCTTCACAGAAGCAGAATGATATTCTCATACTGGTATCTTTTGTCATGGTGATTAAGTACAGGTTTTAAAATAAGAGATTTTTATTTTTTGTTTTACAGTAGTGCGTACATTACAGTCATGTACGCACTACTCTAATAGACAAATTTGTGACTGGATTATTCACATTCAAATTTAACATTAAACATGAGTTACTTTACTGTATGTACATCAGTATTTGTGAGACAGCACTTTTTCATTAAAAGCGTCTTCTACTAAATAGCTTGTCTTTCTCATCAATTTTAGAGCAGTTGGTAAAATTACGAGCTTTCTTTTGCTTTTTGGAGTCATATGGAGTATATGTGGTGCTCCGCTTTCGGCTTGATCGGAGAAGTATTTCAAGTGTTTTCAAGTGTATTCTTTGATGACTAACAGTAACATCAGTTGTGGCTTTCAAGTTTGTGTTCTTACCTTAAACAAGACTTTGCTTCCAGTTCTTGTTGACAATATTGTAGTAAAGTAGTGCAACACTACACCACTTGGTGGTGTTACATGTCCTGATAGTCAAAAAATAATCAATAATAGCAATTTTATTTTGTTTCTAATAAAATCCAGCAAAAAAAAATTTCAACTTCATAAAACAAATATTACTGCATTGCTATCTTTTGTGTACATTTAAGACGTATGATAGAATCACTGCATTTTTAAATATTAAGTTTAATAAGGATATTCATTTAAGTAGGATGTCACAAATGTCTTTCATGGCTGTACTTGTAAATAACTTCTTTCTAAAATAAAAATCAATATTGTTACAGTATCAGTTACATCAAGATAAAACAAACTTTGACACGCTGAGAAATATTCAAGGACTTCATGCACCTTTAAAGCTGCAGATGGAATTCCGAGCAGTGAAACAGGTAGGTGTTTTTATCTGACTGGTATAACTTAAACCACTTGAAAAACATTCATCTCATAACATGCTTTCAGAGAGACATCTACCTTTATTGAAATACTTTGTTTCCAAAATAAATTCTTTCACTAGACTGCCTTTTTTTTTTTTTTTTTATCTTAAGAAAACAAACAAACATTGCAATCAATAATTTCCAGAACAGTCAATACACTGAAGTCTTTCAGCTGCTGTTCTTGTATTAGTTACTTGGTGAAGTGGTAACTGCTCTAGGTTTTCTGTGGACTAGCTTCCTTTAAACCTTTAGAGAAAAGCATTGAGTATGAATTCCTAAAATTAATACTCTCCTCTGTAGAACGTGTAGCTTTTGTGGGAAGGAATCTCTGCGTTTCTTGGGCAAAGAGACTTAGGGATGTGAGGCAGGTAGTGATCTGGAAGTAGATATAGGCGTGAAGCCTGAAGCAGAGAATTTGCAATGTGCTTATTGTTCTGTGGTCTTTCTTGTATGATCAGACAGTGGAGGTCTACAGGGAGTTAAGTTCAAAAGTTTTAACTCTCAGTTGGGAAGCTGAGTCTGTCTCCTTAGCTCTGAGGATGGAGAGTAACTGGAGGGAATCTGACTTTGTCCCTTAGGAAACATGGAAAGCTGTTGGTCCTAGTACACTTTTTTTGGCTTGTTGAAGGTTGTCAAGCTGTTAAGAATTGGTTTTCCAAAGTGAATTGGGACAATTTTATACTCCCTTCCAGTGGATCAGGTGCTACTGAACCACACTGAGCTGCATTAAACTTGGCAGCAATTACAGGTCCTGAAGATGTGGAAGTTGGGATGTATGAAAACATCCCTGGACCTCAGCTGAGCTGTATTGTGAGGAAAAATCTTTTACCTAACCGATGTTAGCACGTGGCAGAAAATGTGACAGGTAAGGATGTCCTAGTGTGTCTCCACAGGTATTCTTAGGTGTATGGGGGGAAATATGGTGATTAGAAGGTTTCTCACTCCTGGCTTGATGTTAGATATGTAAGTTCTCATGTGGTTTAATTTCACTTTGCCAAAATATTTACTGAATGTGAACTTGTGATAGTGGTAGCAGTAGTGATTATGGAAGTATTTGACAAATTTCGTGTGTAAAGATACAGTTAGATGATAACTTTGTGGCTGTAAAATGTGCTCATGGTATAATTGAGTATCACTACTAGTAGTGAATGCAATTCTAAGTACAGGTCTGCCATTCTCAGAATATGTAAGATATGAATTTTGTGTGTACCACTTGACAGTGTGTTGTTGTACAGTGAATGAAGAGTACAGAAGAGAGTGTTGAACATAGCTTAAGTCCACTCCCAGCTAAAGAATTGATGGCAATCAGAGAAATAATTATAATTTAGGCTAATTGCAAGGAGAATTATGTTTAGATGTGAAAATCATTATCACTCTTTCACTTACGTTTCTGGCTTATGTCAGAGATGCTGGAAACTTGGAATGTGGTTTTCAAACCCTGGATTATATGTCAATCTCCCTATACTGACCTCAGAGTGTTTGTTGCGGTGAGCCTCCATAGCTTTATGTGGTAGCAGAGGAAAAAAAACCTCCTACTCTTTTACACTATTTTCTGTAGTAGCTTCACTGCAGTAAAAGCTACAAATCTAGTGAAAGTGTGTTCTTTTCAAAATGGAGATAAACATAGAAGGTGGTAGTGCTAGGTAGGTTTTGCTAACTGTGTATGCCAATAGTTCTCTTATTTCATCATTGTTGTTGAAAGAAGTGACTGCCTGTCTCTTTTATCAGTCCCTTCTGTCTGAGAAGTCCAAATATAAAACTCCTCGCTTTCAGACTTGCAGAAAATTGAACTCTTGCTGTCTTCTTACAGGTCCAGCGTCTCCCATTTCTTCACAGCTCAAACATGGCACTGGATACTCTGAGGGGAAATGATGGATGCATCAGTTTTGAGGATATCCTTAATGGTAAATACATTCTGTTCTGAATGTTATGGAAACATTTAAAGGTGAAATCTAAGAACTGGGGAGTTGTTTGCCTCTACAGAATAAAAGAATTAAACATACAAAATACAAAGAAAAAATTGGATACCTAAAGATGAAGAAGCACAGGGAAAAGGAAAAATGAATGTGGTTTAGCTGCTAGTTGTGGGGAAATGAGACATGACCAAGCCGCTATTTTGCTTGTAGGCTGGGTTTCTAAAGGAGCAGAAAATTATGCATTTATGTTGTATCCCTGTTTCCCCAGAAACTTTTTTACTACTTGTGCAGATTTTGACAGGTGGAGGTTACAAAGATAAAATTTTTTTATAAGGTCTATAATTAAAAAGAAAGAAAGACTACAGGAGTGATACTAAACTAAAGAACCAGAGATGTGGCAGGGGGAAGAAAGACTCCCTCAAATTAACTCAGCAGTTTGGTTTATTGTAGGCTACTGACTGACAGTTAATATGCGTGGAATAGAATAAACCTGGAAAAACAGTTTAAAAAAACCCCACCTGTTTCTTTCTAGCTGGTGGTTAAAAGGATATGGGAGGAGGCAGAGGGTATATTGAGGTGGGACTGGAGAATGGAAAGAGCCGTGGAGATAGGAAACCAGAAATAATAGAGGGGTAAGAGGGGAATCTAGAGGCATGAGGTAAATCCGGGATTATTTTCTGAGGTGGATTTACAGGGAACAAGGGAAGGAATTTTAGGCTGCTCTATCCCCTGAACCACAACAATGTCAAACAAGATCTATGGGAATTTGATTATTGCCATTGTTCACAACAAGCTGTTATGTTTTTATAAAGTGCTAAAGAGTGAGGGGGTTAAAAGTGTTCTTAGTAAGGTTTTATTTATCAGCTGGGGCTCGATTAGATAATTTTGGTGTCTCTGGAAGAATTGAAGACAGCAATATGCCTTATTTATGGAAGGAAAACACTGTGATACACCCATAAAGAAAGGTGCATTTCTTCCAAAGTGTACTCACAACCTTTTTTCTGGCCTTGATTTTTTTTTTCCCTTTTCTTTTTAAATATGCTGGCATTTCTTGTGTTTTCTGCACATTCCTTGATAACCTTCAAGAACATGAGTACAGTAGCTAATGTGAGTCATATTTCACAGAATGAAGAAATCTCAGAGACCCTTATGGGCATAGAATTTCTGTGAAACTGCAGAGGTGGGGAAGAGAAACAGGAGAATGTCCCAATTAACAGAAGGGCTGGAGAGTGAGGTCCTATTGTGCAGAGAAATTGCACTGGAAAAAAGTGAGGCACCTATGGGAAAGAGCTTCAGTCATACTTGAGTTCTAAACACAGAACTCAATCTGCCTTGAGATTCAGGCTGCAGGAGACTGTGCTTATGTAGAATAGGTTGTTTGTACTTAGGGATCCCCACATACATGCTCTTCATGAAACACTGTTCCACTGTAAGTGCACTTGTTATTTGATCATTGCTTTGGATAGAGACTTAAGAGTTACAGACCTATTGTGCAACACTGTCAAAAATCAGCTGAGTAATTGTTGCCCTAAGCATTAGAATTGGGGGGGGGGGGGAATAAAAAAAAAGGTTTAATAANAATAAAAAAATAGTGTTCATAATTATTGGTCTTTGTAGCTGAGTAAAAGCCTCATGCTGTCAACTTTTTTTTTTTTTTTTCCCCAGATCCTTCACAGAGTGAGATTATGGGAGAACCACACATGATGGTGGAATACAAGCTTGGTTTATTGTAACAAAGTATTTTGTGCATGTCTTTATAGTGCAGATTTAAATGAATGATACTAGATTGACACTCGCAGTGTTAAGCAGTCCTACAGTTATCATTTGCCTTCCTTGATGAAAAGGCATATTAAATGTTTAAAGTCTATAAATTGTTCTGTGCTTGTTGTCAATTACATAAATGTCCTGTACCTAAGTAGTTTGAATAAGGTATCTTCATACACTGCTCAGGATAATAGCTTCTTAACTATGGAATTATATATATACACACAAAATCTAAAAATACGCATGCATTTTAAAACTGATTTCTGTAGGTAAATGCATTTAATGGATGTTCTTGCAGAAGAACTTTTTAAGGGGGAAAAGAAAGTATTTTCCTTTGAGTAACTCTTTGTTCGTGAAAACGTCCATACACTTTTTAAACTATTGAATAAAAGTTTGCTATAAATGCTGTTGTGTTCCAAAATATATTTAATTGTAAATCAAGAATCTCTTATCCACAACACACACAGTGTTGTTCCTTTTCTTGCCATATTTTTAAAGATCTTTAGCTTTTGCACTGCTAATGGAATCCTGCTACATACATTTTATCCCACCCTGTTGACAGTTGTTTGTGGTATCACTGTAAGAAAGGAGTTAAAGGTCTGGGTTTTTTTCATCTGTGTCCCTGAGACTATATCCTGACTTCTGGAAGTAGAAGCAAGTACCATTTGGAGTTTAAAGAGGTGTTTTAAAATCTGTAAATATAATCCAGAACACTCCTGGATCTAGGCATTTTAGTATTCAGAGATGAAGAAAGAATGCAGTGCCTAATTATGACTACCAAATAAAGCTGCTGCAGTGAGAACATGCAGATACAGTGGTACTAGGTGAAAAATACTGAAATTTTCTGTGGGTTTAGCAAGATCAGATCTTAGTTAAGGGAGAATGAGAGACCTGTAGTTAAATATGGCTTTTAAAGGAGCAGGCTGCTCTAAGGTTTTTTGGGTGCTTAAGTGTGTATGTGGAGGTGTTACTAAATTCAGGGTTGTAACAAGTATTTTCCGATTTCATGCAGGATTTATGACATGTGCAAGACAGCTAATATGATGTGGTGTAGGTGGAAAAAACCCAAATCTGTGGTTCAAAAGATGTCATCTCTTGTGGATGTGGGGAGCTTGAAACAAGTGTTTCTAAGCAGAAACTGTCTTTATTCGGCAAGTTTTAGCGACTGGGTTAAACTGCTGAGTACGCTCCCGTGTTCTGTTGTAGATAATTTTAGCAGAAAGGTTGCTGTAAACCTATTTTCACAATCCCAGACATTTCCAATGTGCTTAAATCTGCCACAAATTCCCTACCTGTGTGGGCGAAAGCCTCTAGTTTGTCCTGTAAGTTTTATGGTGCTTATATGTGCATCTATTGCAAAACACTGCGGCACATTAAAAACATTGAGGTGACACAGTATGAGATACTTCACTGGTGGTTTTATATTTGAACTGGTTTCATTTAAGAAGCTTCTAAATTTCTTTCACTTGAGTGCTGCAGAGATTGAAGGCTTGTGCTATGAAATACAAGCCGTTGAATTTGTATTTTTTGCCCTAGGGCAAAACAGGGGAGCAGGTGAGGGAAAAGCGAGCCCTCCCAGCCATTCTCACACAGAAGGGAAGAGCTCAGGACTCTGCGGCACCCTGAGATGAGGAAAGAAAACTGCTTGCTTCTTCTTCCCATCTCATCAAGTGGATGGAGAGGAACCTCCCAAGAACGAATCCAAAAATCCCTGAGATAAGTAAAGAAGTTCCACAGCCTTGGGAGGAGCTGGGACATCATGCAGGTCACGCTGCAGGAGAAAAGGGGGAGATTAAGAAGTATAGACATTTCTAGGAAGAGCATTTAATGTGCATTTGTTGGCCAAGCAACACTGCCCTACTTCTCCACTTATTTCTACAAATATAAACCTTGTTACTGCAGAGGGCTTCTGACAGCCCAAGGGCAGATTTTGAGAGGCTATTTGTTAAAATGCTGGCAACAAGCAGTGGCATTGTGCATGGCCAGCTCCTGCTTTACCAGGGAGGGGGGAGCTGGAGTCTCAGTCGGTTGAGGTGCCTCAGAGATGAGATGGAGCTTGTTCTGCACATAAGGAGCAGAATGCAGTTAAGCATAGGACAAATAAATTGCATGTGTAAGTGCAGACCTACTCACTGTTTTCCATAGTTGTCCTGGTCTTTCTGTGAGCTGATATGCTTCATTAAATACCAGAATTGGCAGCTATTTTTTTGAGCAACCTGCTCTAGTGGGAGGTGTCCCTGCCCATGGCAGGGGGGTTGGAACTCTTCAAGGTCTCTTCCAACTCTAACCATTCTATGATTCTATTTTATAATTTACAAGATTTTTGGCAGTTTTATATAAAGCAAAAGTAAACTGTTTGCTGTTATAAAATGAGCTTGGGGTTGAGTAGGCTTTGTATTGCTGAAGGCTCTGGCCAGAAGGGCTGAGGGATTACCTTGCCAGGTCTGGGACAAAGTAGGGTACAGGCATGGAATTTTTAGTAGGATTTTCAGGTCTGTCTTCTTAACCAGCACTGTTCAGGCAACCGGGAGCCATCCCATTGTTGTACACAGTTACTGGTACCTTAGAGAGTCCTGCCACAGTGTATCCAGCAAGCTGTTTTTTCCTGGTGTTGGTCGAGAGGTGGACAAAACTACATTAAGGTAAGTAATTTAGTAGAGTTTCTCAGTGCAGCAAAGAGTTGATGCAGATGAGGAGGCTGGATATGATTTCTAGGTGGTTTTGTACAAGGGTTAGTGTGCTTATTACAATCTTGGGTGAGATCAAGCCCTATTCAGAGCAAGGAAGTTTCACTGTTTATTATGTCCGTAAGGAGCTGATTTCAGGGGGTAACAAACTGTGTAAGAGGCCTGTGCAGGAATGTAGGCTGTTAATAATGTAACAGGCATCAAACAGGACTGAAGCAAAGAGCTTTTGAGATAAAAAGGAAAGTGTTACGCTTGTACAGTGTTGCAGCATGGTGAGCTGAGGACTGGGTTTCTTGTCCCAGCCCCTTCTCCCCATTCTACAAGCATTTCTTATTTTGTAAAGCAGGAGCTGCAAGTAGAAACCTTGGGGGTGTGTCAGGCCAGGTGTGCTGACAACTGGAGCTGGGCCAGACCCAGCCTTGGTCTCGTGTGGGACCCAACCTGGGCAAAAGGAGGAAGGTGCTTGCAGATCTACAGGTCTCACAGGTGCAACACAAGCCCCCCTCTATGTCATCTTCTGTAATCCCCACCTCTTCTTGGTGCTGATGTTCTGGGCAGCACCCTTTTCTTTGCCCAAGTGCAGGAGGAAGGCAAAAGCAAATCCTCCTCCACTACTGTTTGTTTGTTCTGATGGCAAAAAATAGATGCTGCTGCTTCTGTTTACATCAACATTCATCCACCAGACATTCCATTGGCCATTTGTCAAAAAACAAAGCAAGAACTACAAGTGCAACATAAGAGTTTTTAAAAAACCAACCTCATTATTAATTTCTGTCAAAATAATTTGCATTTATATACAAATAGAGCAAGTATTATACACTTGGAAGATTTTGATTTAATAATCTGAAGCACATTAGTACCCAATTTCCTCAGCTTGCAATTGTGCTCAGCACTTCAAAACCACCGTTCGTATCCTTTGTGTATTTTGACTTGAACTTACAGCCAGTTCTAAACGCTTCCTCTACCAGAAATATTTTGCAAACAGCAAATACATCCTACAGTACAACCAATCCCTAACAAAGCCATTCCTCAAGTGTGTGTTCAATCTCATTTGGATGGACACAATGTCACTGTGGAAGGGGCTTGCTTTGTTGTTATCTTCCCAATGCTAGTAGAGGTGTGCACAGGAAAGGAGGTGAAGGCACACGCCCCCTCTGAATTTGCTTTCCTTTTTTTCCAGGCAGTTTTGTGTGAAACAGTTAATTTTATAAAGCCTCACATAACAGCATAATGAAGAGGCGAGAAAGACAATGCAATCTTTGTGCTGAAATGCTTTACATCAGTTTTGTTAATCTCTCTACAAGTCCTCATTATGTTTTGGACCCACTGATTATTGTAAAACTCAGCTTGCTTCTCCAACAGTTGACAGCAATGTGGGTGCCTCAAAGGAGGAGAGTTAAGCAGTTTTATTTGCTATAAACTAGCTAGGAAAAAAAAAAAAAACAAAAAACCTAATGAATTTTAATTGCCAACATCAGCCTTGGTAGTTCCGAAGTTATTAGCTGTGTAAATATTCACTCCCCCTGGTCCTGGATAAACTGCGCTGTTTTCACCAACGACAGTCTCCTGGATAGTGTAAACTCTCCTTTACCTTATTTGAACCCTCTTCAGAACTTCTCAAGTGATCAGGATACATAGCTTGGGAACAATGCTGCTGTTCAAACAAAAAGAATCTGCAATAGTATCATGATGTGGTACTAATTTTTCTTGGTGGAATGCCACGGAGAAGCTCTGAAGGCTACTCTCTGTGATGGATATTAATGGCTGTAAGCAGATTGTTGATTATACAGCATATGCTATGTCCGTCTTCATTTTTATCCTGTGCTGTGTGCATGTGAAGTCAGGACACACATCGTAGCTGATTTTCCAGTTTTCTTTCTATTACCGTCAACCATTTTATGTTATTTTGATTCCTCTACCTAATCTGTTTTGGGGAGGAGTGTCACATACAACCTACCTGTACCTTCAGGGATTAAAGAGTATTAGCTATCCAACTCTCAGAAAAAAAAAAACCACAGGGGAGTGGTCTTTGATGTGGTATTATATTTACATGACTGCTGCGCTGTGCACTCCAGAAGCTAATACTTTGGACAATTTCTGCTCAAAGTTCTCAAGCAAGAAGGTGCAAAGTCAATGCAGAAACTGATTTCTAGGTTTGGCAGTCTCACCTATTTACACTGGCCCTGGACAAGTCTCCTCTCCTCACTGTTGATTTCTCTCTCATTGCAACAGGGACGGTAACATCTACTATGGAAGGAGGTTCTTAATAGCATTTTTGAAGTACTTTGAAGGTGAGAAATGCTGCTCAAGTGCTCTTAATTTATGATGCATTCGTTGTAAGATCCATGACGCAGATTTGGTCACCTCATTTCAGGGTTGTTGAAAAAATAATCAAAGATCCAGTGAAAAGAAAATCTATCACAGCCTTTCACTAGTAGAAATGTTGAAGTTAAGCCAACTTAACTAAAAAACAAGAAATATCTACAGGAGAAAAACTAGAGGGGCCTGTATGCAGTCCCTAATATATGGAAAATGATAAAAATAAATGTGCAATACGGTCTCTGCTAATTGTAGGCATGGGCCTAACTTCACACTCTGCAAGCTGGAGAATTTTTAAGTATGACAGTTCTGTGTGAAAATCCATTTTAAGAACTAAGTCACAGGCAAGGTCCACACATCATCCATTAAACTTGCACAAAGACTCTCTGCTATCTGCAGAACAGTCTGTCTGCATACAGCAGGGGCAAGTACTGCCTCTAGTCTGGTTGCCTGCTGAAAAGAAGTACCTTTTAGTTTAATAATTTTAGACGGGTTTGGGGCCTTCACCATTAGGACAGGCCTTCTAAGACCTACACAGTGGACCACATCCTCAGGGGGCATGAGCTCTACTGGCTTCAGCAGAGTTGCCAGCGCCCTCTGAGTTTATATGAATTACGTCTGTCCCTCAATTAGAATGATGCAGGATGTATCACAATTCACAGCGGACATTCTCAAATTTGAAAAAGGTTAAGTGGAAAAAGAATATCATCCTACCTTATTTTTTCCTTCGTGCAGCATTAAAATCTCCATTGCCAGCCTATTTGCATAGTTAAGTCTAAGAGCTAGCTTTATTCAAGTGCTAAAAAGTGACTCGATAAAGAGTGCTACCAATTTAGTGCTTATATGCTCCAGGGCCACTTTGAGATTGCATCTGCAGCCACTGCGTTACCGCTATGGTCTCTGTGTGACATAATGGTCTCCACTGCACGTCAGATGAGAAAACGTAAGTGAGGCGGATCTTCTGTTCAACTCTCCACGCTCTCTAAGCTGGATACTTCTTCAGGTACAAGCAGAGCCAAGTCCTCCCCATTCCAGCTTGTGCACAGAAGCCAACTGTAAGACACAGACAGGCGAGATACCTTTAGCCGAGATCGTTAAGTATAGCACGCTGATTCAGCAGCAACACACGCAGGCGATAGCTCTGTTACAGCCATCTGTACAGCTGTTGACATCTCTTAGTAAACAAAAGCAATTACGCTACTGGCCCTTTATTACATGTTAGACAATATTGTTACTGCTGTCTTTGATAAGTATTAAACCCCTATGCCTGATTTATTACAGACTGGAACATCTAACCTTTCTGCTCTTGATTTAGTAGCACTGCATGACACTCTCAAACGAAAGGTTTTAGAGAAAGGTTATTCAAAGGGTGGAATATATGAGACACTCATAACAAAAGGATAAGAAAAAAAAACTTTCAAAAATGTATGGTGATGATGGACTACAGTCCTGGCTGCAGGATGGACTAACTAAAAGCAAATAACTGTTACCTGTTGCACAGAAGAGAGTGCTTTCTTAACAGAAACTCTCTCTACAGCACTGAAATAAACTATTATTTAATAAACCAAGAATTTACTGGGCCTTTGTTAATATAACTGAATTCCTCAATTTCTTTTTATTACTTTACTGAAAACATATTCTCCACACACACACAAGATCTTCCCTTTGCTTCAGTTCCCTCAGAGCTGACACCCATCACTACCTTCATCTTAAGTTACCGTTAGTGCAGCTTCTCTGAATACACTCTGTAAACCACTGCTCTCAGAGGCTGGTCACAAGCCTCACTGAGAAAAAGCACCCCCCCACCACAATAGCCTGAGCTCCCTCTCTCCTGTCCATTTTCCCAGGGAAGAAACTGCCACATCCCCTCATTTCAACTCTGCCCCACACCTAGCGGCCCCCAGTACCTCCTATAGGCTTGCTAGATATAACCAGTTCCTGAATTGGGTGGAAACTAGAGAGAAGGCTACACATGAAATAAGTCCAGCACACTAGAAAATACTGGTTTGAGAACTACTGCACTAAACCATTCCGCTTGAACTCACATCAAAACAGTAATTACTGGTAAAAGCAGTCAGAAGCATCCTCCTGAGCCGTACTTACCACAGGACAGCCAGTGGAATTAGACAAAGGCCTGCTGATAAGAGGAAGCTGAAGCCTGAGAACCATGCAACAGTAGATGCATAGATAATATTAAAAACAGAAAGTGCAATAGTGCCGGTCACAACTTCTAAACAGGCAATACAAGCAAACACAGCACCTGCCGAAAACAAATGGATGGATTACAAACAAGACAAAATAAAATCAAAACCCCTTCAAAGTACTTAAGTTTTTGAACTTTTTTTTGAAAGATCTACCTACAGTATTTTAGCAAGTATGCAAGTAATGAGCATCAGAGTACCGTATGTCTTTGCTATGAAACTGTCTTCCGTTGGGACTCCTGCAAAAGACTTATTTTTTAAATGAAAAAATCCCACAACATTTTGTTCATGGAAACATTTTTTTGTGTGTGTGTGCTACTATTCTATTACCGTACCTACTTTCTTGAATCTGCCTGTCACATGAAGTTCAAACTGTTCCTCCTCGCTAACCATGTTCTGCACATTTCTGTCCTTTGGCCCTTCCAATTCTCCTCTCAATTCTCCTCTTCCCTTGCATTTTTCTTCCTTCTCTAATCTTCACCCTTGTATGTGGAAAAGGCTCCAATCAACCGAAGACAGTTTGTTCAGCACATAACCTTCTCCTTCTCATTTTTGAAAGGAAAGAAGCAACCTTTTTGCCCTGCACTGCCCACTGGGCTGGCAGTCTACCCCATCAGTGTCTTGCTGAACGTGTTTTCCCAAGCAGCACTCATATTCACAGGACCATAAACAAAATCACAATAGGTAAGCAGAAAAGGATGACAAGGGGCAACCTGATTCCTGCATCAAGCTACTCAAGTAGCCAAAGCCCTGAAGAATGCCAAGAAACTGCAAAAAACAGGGGTGTATGTTAGCATAGTTAGTTACAAAGAGATCTTTGTTTTAGTGTATAACGATAGGTCTTTTAAAAAATAAAACCAAACAACTCAGGAGAATGCTTCTAGAATGTATATGCTCCCCAAAAGCAAAATATGGTATACTAGAGCCACATTTTGAGGCCCAATACCCTTTTTTTTCCTGTGTTCCCTAAGGAAAGGACTTCAAGATGTATGTTCCATCTTTCAGGACATGTTTAAGTAGCCAAAGGCACCCTATGGTACACAGCTGAGGATCCAAGTCTAATAGTTTTCAAGTGCTTTGAAGGTTGACCACCTATTGCTTACCTTGCTAAATTATTAAGTGTAACACTGGCTAGCTAAAAGAAATCTATCTTTCTCTGCGTGTCAAAATCTTGGGAACGTAGACACACTTGTGAAATCACAGCTGTACAAATCTTGAGCATTCCTTTGCTTCAAGTTCCCCATAGTCTTTATTTTTAGAGCAATATCTCCTTTGAAGCCTGAAACTTGCAGTAGTTTTTAAACACAATGTTGTTTATTCTAGATTCAGACTCAAAAGCCATTAATATTATGATATAGGGTCCCATTATATGGAACTTGAAAGAAAAGCAGTCTTACAATACCAATACGTATTTGCTTGTTTAAAGGTAATCTCGGTGTGTTATGGCATAATAATAGCACATTGTTGTATTGTTTGAAAACAAATTGTACTCACCCTGTTCACCAGCGAGAACCACTTTTGACAGCATGGATCGGAGAACAGGAATAGGCATGAAGCAGAACAAAGATGGCACTCTCACTGTAAGGCAATGAATCAGTCATGAGACACTGAGGTAATAAAAAGCCAGGATTCTACAGATGCATTGCAAATTAATTAGTCATATACTTCTAAATGCTCAGTTCCCCAAATAGCAACAGGCAATAGAAAAGTCATAGTAGGAGTGGACTGAGACACACCTAAACAAGCACAGACAAATTAATAAATCTAATATATCTGTATGGCACTAAAATTAAATCACACACAAATAATTCTACTGTCTCTCCACACACTTTATCTTTTGTTTAAATTCTAAATCAGTCTGATCCAACCTTATATACTTTACCTTTCCATGACCCTTTTAAGACAGTAGGTCCAATAGCTACCAGCAGCACTCACTACAGGTAACATAGCAGTATTTTCATATATATTGTTGACCATGGAATGACTGACTCTGAACTCACCTAAAAACATGAGCAGGGT
The DNA here is from genome assembly GCA_013398155.1 of Pedionomus torquatus. NCBI lineage: Eukaryota > Metazoa > Chordata > Aves > Charadriiformes > Pedionomidae > Pedionomus > Pedionomus torquatus. Next base: position 8,121 of record VZRU01014513.1, on the reverse strand, counting down.
AGTTTTGGCAAAGGCAGCCATGACCATTCCTCCAACGTAAGAAAATATACCAATAAAGACAATATAAATGTCTTTGAGACATTTAGAAAATAAGTAAACTCCAACAAAACTTGTCAGAGAGACAGAAGTGAAGGCAGCTGCTCCATATCCAATGTACACTTCATTCCAGCAGAGTGGCTCATCCAGTTCATACAGGGTAAAAAGCGAACTCCCACCAAAGACAGTAAACAAATAAGTCATAAATGTAAAAAGTAACACAATGATTAAAATTCTTTTTTTGTAAGGGGCAGTTTTAAAAAGCATGTACACCCCAGAAAATGTCCCTCTCAGAAGTTCTTTACATGATGCTGGTGCCTGGTTCTGGAATTCGGATATGTCTACAGTATCTTTCAGAAAAAATATAATATATATAATATTAACAACGTGAAGCAGAGATGCTGTCACAAATGTCCATGTGAAGCCTATTCCTCTTAGAAAGTAGCCAGATGATAGTCCTGCCAGTCCAGAAACAACTCCAAAAATCAAATCCACCACAGCTATTCGTGTCGTCTTCTGCTTCTCATCGTGACACACGTCTGCTATAAAAGCAAAGCCTCCTCCAAGGAAAGTTGCCATGCTCCCAAACAGTCCAGTAATAAATGCAACCGCAAATAGGATAGAGAGTGACAGGGAAAAATATGATATTACAGTGAGGCAAATATCAGCAATCAAAGCTCCCACTGATGGTAAAACTAAAGACCTTTTGCGTCCCTGGTGATCTCCATTAGCTACAACGACAAAAGCAACTATAAGGCTGGGAATTGCCCCAGTTAAGTCCAACTGCATATTAAAAACAGAAGCTTTTTCTTGAACTTCCTGCAAAGAGAAAACAAAAATATTTGTAAATACTATAATACATTGTAAAAAAAATTGAATTTATAATAACAATAATAACATTGCACTTACATTATGTTTAGCATGCCATATAACATAGAGCACAGTACGTGTTTCTAGATTATAAAATACATTGTTATAAAACCTAATATATTCAAGAATGTTTTATAATATTTGTCCTGATTTCAGCTGGGACAGAGTTAATTTTCTTTCTAGTGGCTGCTGTGTTCCAGATTTGGTATGAAGGGGATGACAATGATGCATATTGGTTTAGTTGTTGCCAGTTGATGTATATGTTTTCCAAGGACAGTTTTCAGCTTCCCATGGAAGCTGAGAAGGAGCACAGATAGAATGATGGAGTGGCAAATGGTGTATTTTGTACCATAGATGTCATGCTTGGTATATAAATGCAGTTAGTTCAGGGGGTGGGTACTTGCAATCGCTGCTTGGGAAGGTACAATTCACCAGGTTGTGAGAGGGACGTGTCATTCTTATTGTTATTGCTATTTTCCCTTTATGTTACGGTTCTATTCAACTGTCTTTTTCTCAACCCATGAGGGTTTTTTTCCCTTTCTCATTCTTTTTTCCCGTTTCTCCCTATCCTTCTTGGGGGAAGGCAGAGAACTGTGTGAGTGGCTGTATGGTCCTAGTTGCTGGGTATGGTTAAACCCCAACAGATTATATGACACTAGAATCACAGAATCATAGAATGGTTAGAGTTGGAAGGGACCTTAAAGATCATCGAGTTCCAACTCTCCTGCCATGGGCAGGGACACCTCCCACTAGAGCAGGTTGCTCAAAGCCCCATCCAGCCTGGCCTTGAACACTTCTGGGGATGGGGCAGCCACAACCCCTCCAGGCAACCTGCTTTAGCGCCTCACCACTCTCACAGGAAAGAATTTCTTCCTAACATGTAATCTAAATCTCCACTCTTCCAATTTAAAACCGTTACCCTTTGTCCTATCACTCCACTTCCTGACAAAGAGTCCCTCTCCTGCTCTCCTGTAGGCTCCCTTCAGATACTGGAAGGCTGCTACAAGGTCTCCCCAGAGCCTTCTCTTCTCCAGGCTGAACAACCCCTACTCTCTCAGCCTGTCTTCACAGGGGAGGTGCTCCATCCCTATGATTATCTTCATGGCCCTCCACTGGACCCATTCCAACAGGTGCATGTCCTTTATATGACAAAGGACCTGTGACATTATAGCGTAATATATTATGCTATAATAAAGTACAGTACATTACTGTGTTTTTACAAGAATGCATTATATTGCAGTTATCACTAATACAAAGGAACTGCATATTCAAAGACTCTGACATTTGTAATTTTACCTTCAACACTCCTCACACGTCCCTTGTTACACTTTAAGCAGGAACTTACTTCTTAAGATACAGTCTTACTAGTACTCTTTACAGAGAAATTTCAGTGGAATCAAGAGACCAATTCTTCTGAGCATGCATATACAAGAGCTGGTGCTTATACTGTAAGTACCTCCTTCAGTCCAGGGCATGGCTAAAAGGACACTGGAGTTATTTTAATCCCTCAGAAATCCGTAGTAAAACAGACTTTGTCTGAGGAACACAACCAGTGCTCCCTACTCACAGGAGATCATTTTTCCTCCCAAATAATCCAACTGAGACGGTTTCAAGAAACAATTCACTGACTTGCACATTGTGCAAGTAAACAGATCAGAATTTGCTCTGATGTCCCAATGTACAATGTTAATAATACAAATGTGAAACACAGCATGAAAAATTATACCAACTCACTGATATATGAATTAGCTAATTTTTAAAACACTGGAAAGCTCTGGGTTCAGAAACTGTCCACATCAGTGTTGTCTCTATAGATACGTTACAGCATGTATTCATACAAGGAACAGTGGCTAATACTGTAACAATACACCGTAAACACCCGCTATGGGAAAAAAATCTTTTTAACCCAAGTATAAAAAAATGTAGCTGTAAAGCCACCAGTTAATGAAACACAAATAGCTGTAGAGAAAAGAATTAAAGAAAAGTCAATT
>VZRU01014511.1:0-36351 GCA_013398155.1 Pedionomus torquatus | reverse complement strand
GGGTGGGTGGGAAGTCCCAGGGGTTTTGGGGTTTTTTTGTTTTGGTTTTTTTTCTCCCTTAAGCCTGATTTTCTGTAATAACGATAAGCTCTGAGAAGTTCTTTGGTCTTGTTTTGATCAAAGGTTGTTGCTAATGACAGCAGCACGTGGCACTTTTGCTGTAGACTGTGCAGGCGTACAGGGAACTTTTCCAACCCCAGACAGGCAGGGTTCACAGGGGGAAGTTGATTATAATATGTATGTGTATTTTTGTTCTGTTGCCTTGCTGATATGGCACTGCTGTGTTGCTGCTAATCTAATGGCTGCTCTAAGTGGAAATTTGTTGGTGTGGGGTTTTTTTGTTTGTTTGTTTGTTGGTTTTTTGGTTTTGTTTTAGTTTTTTTTTAATGACTCCAAAATATACAAGTAACGTAATTACACACTTGAGCTAAGACATGTATCAAGCTAATGCAAAGTCATGATTTACATTCTTCTTATATAGATCTCTGAAACACAGAAGTCCTTGGAGAAACTTCAAGAGGCTATCAATGTGCATTCTGTAGAGCTTTCAGAGGTAATACATTATCTATGCCCTCTTAACAGCCACAGGTACAGGTTTTTGTACCAGCAAAATTTGCTTGTAGGATGTAATCAAAAAGGCTAGCCTGGCATGTTCCAAGTTGTTGATATATATACCTTTTTTTTTTTGAGAAATATGTAGCTCTTGCTACATATGTAATATGTAGCACTTGCTCTGTTACAGTTTGACTTTGTCTCTCTTTTTGTTTCATATGTAGGTGCAGATAGCCCTTAATGAAGCTAAACTAAGTGAAGAAAAGGTGAAGTCTGAGCTTCATCATGTGCAGGAAGAGAATGCTAGATTGAAAAAAAGCAAGGAGCAAGTAAGTTGTGTCCAGGCCAGACAACTTTATATCTCTTTTGAATGAAATATTGAGGCTTTACTCTTAGTTTTCTTGAGTATAACTTGAGTGTGTCTCCATTTTCTTAATGCATCAGAATTCAGTATTTCGTATTATCAAGATAAAATTTAAACCCATGTGCCTGCCTGCACAGGCTTTTTGTGCAGGTGAGCCACATGTCTTCAGTATGAAGGATTTGTCAGTTGCAGCAATTCAGTTTTCATCGGCAGCTTCAGAGAAAACCTGTACTGATGTGGTGGTCACTTCATGATCAGGAGATTGCTACTTGGACTCAGGACTGAAGGGAGGGTATAGCAAGGGGGGATCGGTCTCCTCTCCCAAGTAACAGCTGATAGGACAAGAGAAAATGGCCTCAAGTAGTGCCAGGAGAGGTCTAGATGGGATATTAAGAAAAAATTCTTAATGGAAGGTATTATCAAACATTGGAACAGGCTGCCCAGGAAAATGGTGGAGTCTCCATCCCTGGAGGTATTTAAAAGCTGGGCAGTTGTGGTGCTGAGGGACATGGATTAGTGGTAACTTGGCATTGTTAGGTTGATGGTTGGACTTGGTGATCTTAAAAGTTCCTTCCAACCTGGACAATTCTATGATTGTAAGTAATGGTCAAGAATTGCCAAAAAAGCAGTTCTGAAATGAGGCTAAGTGGGGAAGACCTTTAGCCCTGAAATGTCATGGCAGTTCTTTTACAGGTAATTCTAAATATATGGAGAAAGAAAACAGATGTGAAGTAGATGCCCTTTTAAGGAATGTAGTTTGATTACATGTGGACTGCAACTAATTCCTCATGTTTTGAAGCGCGTGAGCAGTTTGGTTCTGATGTTGGAATGTTAGCTGGGAAAATGTCAAATTTGTAGAATCTCCTAATATAAATTGCTGAAAGATTTCCAGCATCTGAGTTCTACTGTAGTAGTGACTGTGATAACTGTGAAGTTTAACCTTTATCTGTGATTTGTGGTGATCAGTTATCACCAGATCTGGCAGTGAAATAGACTTTAATTACATATACCCTGTACTAAAAATAAAACATCTTGCCTTGGTGCTTCATACAGCTGCTAAAAGAAGCTGAAGGTTGGAGTGAAAGACATAGTGAGCTCAGTGAGCAGATCAAACTGTATCAGAAATCTCAGAAGGACATAGAAGAAGCACTTGCCTACAAGGAAAATGAAATCGAAGTAGGTTCTTTCTAACAAGCTTGATTTAAATATTGCACATCATAAAATACTTTGAAGTACTTTACAAAATGCAGAGCTGTTCTCCTTCAGTGAACCTTTGATTTCATTACTAGGTTTTAACTAACTGCATTATGCAGCTGAAGCAGCTGGACATGGATTCGGCGTCTGAGGCCAAGAAGGATGGTGAGGGGTGTGAATGGGGCACAGGAGAGGAGCTGGCCAATGGAGAGCTGCCAGGTACAGTATCCTGCCTGCTGGCTTGTGGCCTAGAGGCTAAAGCTCATGTGGGGGTATGGTCATGGCACATCACATGGGAAACAGTGGGAATCTGTGCCTGTAGCTGCCTGTGGGGTATGAGACTGCCAGCTTGAATTCTCAAACAAAAGGATCTTCTAACTGAAGGGGGAAATACTTAAAAAGGCCAGTAATTGCTTTTGGATTACCTTTGAGGTATATTGTAAGTGTAATGATGTAGTTTTAAAGATTATGTATGAAGGTTAGTAATGAAGAACACTCTGAAAGCTGAATCTCAGCTTTGTTGTTGTGCTCCATTATGCTACATATTTTAGAATATGATTTTTATTTTTTTTTAATGAGTATTGTGCTTACCTCCAGATAGGTATCTAATTTAGGTAATCACATCTTTTAAATCTGAAGGACGGAAACAGGCTTTTTCAAAACTACTCAGGAAGCACATCGTTCCTGATGTATGTGTATTTGCTCTCTGTGTGTGTGTAACTGTACTGTATATGTGGGCTGGAAATTCCCATTTTTTGATTTTTTTCAGATACTATGTCCAGTCACATTAGTATTGGTGTGGTAGCTACAAGAAGGAATCTTCTGAGTGCCTTTTGGAATAAATTAATAGTTTTGTTGTGCTGGTCATGGGATTGCTATTGTGCTTTGTTCCCCATATCCCGCTCTATTTTTTCCTCTTTTTAAAGACTTTTTTTTCTTATTTTTTTCAACCATGTAAGGAGACACATCCTAGATTAAAGTGTACGGAATGTTATTTTTAACAGCTGTAGAGTCCAGGGAATTTGAGTTAAGAAATGGTGAAAACTAATGTATTTTTCTCTTACAGATAATGAGAGTGAGAAGATGAAGACTCAGATTAAGCAGATGATGGATGTCTCCAGGGTATGTTGTACAACATAACTCATAACTGTAGCCACATTACTGCTATGCCTAAGATTATAAACTTTCTGCTCCTCTTTTCAGGTAAAAACTATGTTATCCATAGTTGAAGAAGACAGAAATCTTCTGCAATCCAAACTGAGCGATGAAGTAACAGCAAGACATGAGCTGGAAGGTAGGCTGAGCAAAAGAATTGCTTTCAAAGAACTGCTATTTGTAGCTTAAAACCAGAAGGTTTAAGGTAGCATAATGGTTCTCGTTGCAACTTCCTTCAACTTCTTCACCTACATTTGCTTCCCCAACAGAGCAAATAAAAAAATTAGAACACGACTCCTGTTCACTCCAGTCAGCTAAAGCTCGGCTGGAAAACGAATGCAAGACACTACAGCAGAAAGTAGAGATTCTTGGTGAACTTTACCAGCAGAAGGAAATGGCGCTCCAAAAGTAAGCCTTTTGTCACTCTTCTACAACAGCATATTGTATTGCGAGCACTATCCAAATGCTCTTTGCGCAGAAGGATCAAACAAATTGAAGTTCTATTTGAAAGGAAAGGTGATGACTACTGTTGCAGTAGGGTTGAAGCTAGTACCCCTTTTTTCACTTTTTCCACCATTCCAGAGATTCTCAAAAGACTGTCCCTGTACATACACAATATTCCCTTCTACTGCTGAAAAGAACAAACAAACCGCTTTTGGAGAAGGAAGATGACTGGCTTGGCATTGTCCAGAAGCATTAAGAAGAATGAAGTAGCAGTTAAGATTTATTTCAGTTATTTGGACCATAATTCAGTCAGTCTAATTCTCATAACTAGAAAGTTGGTATTTTAGCATGGTGAGCTTTTTGACATTCTCAGAAGGCTAATTCAAGGCTGAGTTTGTGATGGCAGCTGAGATGGATGAATTGCTAGCTATGGAGTAGTAATTGTGTATCTGTGTTTGTTCCTTATTTATTTAGTTATTTACTTACAGAGATGTTTGTAATGCCATCTCAATTTTGTGGGGAAAATTGAGGGTTAGGATTCGGAAATGTTTTCAACTAAATTCAGTAGAAAAAGTGAAACTGTGGTGCAGAAGCAATTGAAAGCTCTAAAGTTGAAGTGTGTAGGCTGGGGGAAGCAGAGGGCTGGAAGAAGGGGGAGGGCAGTCAGACTGCCTGACCCTAGCTGCAGTGTCCAGGTGTAGGAAACACGTTACAGAGGTGAAAGACAGCCCACTGTTCAAGGAAAACTTCCTCTTGACCTCTCAGAAAGATTTCTGTTCCTTCCAAAAGTTGTAGGAAGTTACACAGCCTGTTACTACTACTTGATTAGAATGAAGGACTTCCTGCATTTTTTTATTTTTTTTTCTGGAAAACCATTTCCACACTTAGCCAAGAAAATAGCTGATGTTGACCTGGCTGTTAGCAGTAATTATCTTACTACGAGTTTAATGGGTCCAGTTTTGCTGGATAGCCCTCCTAAGTTAGGAACACATGAGCATATTAAGTATGTCCGGAAAAAAATATCAGAAATTAAAAAATTAGTGAACCGAGAGATTGTAGAAATCGGTCGTGTAATAAATTGATATGGAGAATACATTGAGAAAAGCTGCTTTCCACACAGGTGATGACTATTGAACATGTTTCTCACCTAGGCCCTAAATTCTCTCTTTTTCACTAGTCATTTCTCCATTTCCCTTGGTTAGATGTCAGGTTTTAATATTTCCTTGTTTGTACCACTGTGGATCTGGATTACCATCCGTGGAGCAGGTAAAGTACAGGATCTGAAGAGATCTGCAAGTCTGCAGTTGTTAGATTCTGATAAATCTTTAGATGCTGGCAGAACTTTCTGGTCAGCACTGTGTCCTTAATTTTCAGGTTTCATACACAAAGGGGTTTTGTCTTTTGACTTCAAAAGACAGTATTTCTGTCTCTTTAATCTCTCTATATTTTGGTGATCTTAAATAAGGCATTAGAATTCTAAGGCATTAGAATTCTGGTATCACTGTTGTTAGCAGAGGAGTACCTTGATTTTTCAATTGTAGTAGATATAGCATGGTGGAATATGATGCTTTTTGGTTTTTTGTCCCCTCTATGCAGAAAACTTACTCAGGAAGAGTATGAGCGTCAGGAGAAGGAACAGAAATTGTCCGCTGCAGATGAAAAGGCTGTGCTGGCCATTGAGGAAGTCAAAGTTTACAAGTAATTTTATTTTCTGAAGACTTGTTTTCCTTTATTTCACCTATTGAAGAAAATTGAATTTAAACCTCTCTCCTTCCCCTCTTTCTCCTTTCGTACAGGCAAAGAATCCAAGATATGGAAGAAGAATTGCTGAAAACAGAGAGATCTTACAAAAACCAGGTAAACTTCTTGCTTGCTTGTTACTGTGTCACCTTTTACTGCATCTTTCCAACGCTCTGTGGTGAGTTATTGGAAGTACCGGTAGTTGGACAAGACAAACTAAATTGCTGCTTTGCTTCTCAGATTGCTGTTCATGAGAAGAAGGCACATGACAACTGGGTAAGAACATTCTTCCTTTTCTGACACAAGGCGTTTACATTTGGGTTCAAGTTGGTGCAGTTAATGCAGTTGGCAAAATTTTCCCTAATAGCTCATTGCTCGCTCTGCCGAGAGAGCTCTGGCTGAAGAGAAGAGAGAAGCGGCCAACCTGAGGCAGAAGTAAGTACAGACCAGAGCACTTTTATTGCTCTTTGAACACGCTGCATGTTGTTTGGGAGACGAGGAGCTCAAGCGGTGTAAAGTGCTCAGTTGCACTGAGTGCGTATTTATGAATTTTAAACTACTATTATTAAACAGTTTTGATGGTTAAAATAGGGTTTCTTGGTGAAAGCTGTAACATTTTACAATACAATTGCCTTGTTACATTATAACAAATATAACTCCTCCATTATTTGAATTAAAAAAAACAACCACCTTTATTTCCTAAAATTAGATTAATAGAAGTAAACCAAAAAATCGTCATGCTTCAAAGACCATTAATTGTCAAGCCAACTCCAGGCAGACCCGATCGCCAAGTCCCACCACGACGAGGTAAATGCTGCTGTTTCTCCCAAACCTTTGGTCTTTGAGTCAGTATATCCTAAAAAAATAAGGCTAGGATAAATTGTAGAAAAGTAAATCCAGTGGGTTTTTTAATTCTTTGGTATAGGGCCCTTAAGCAGAGATGGCTCTTTTGGCCCATCACCTGTGAGTGGAGGAAATCCATCACCCACACAGATGATAGAAGTTCCTGCTCGGCCGCTTTCTGCTCCTCGAAGGGACGGCCCCAGAGGTGAATTTGGTAAGTGAGGAAGCTTCCTTTCTGTCATTACTATCCTACACTACAAATCCAGGAATGCTAAGGTCTGACCTTGGTCTTTGGGATAGTGTTAGGCATTGACACGTGTTCATTGGAATCTCTGTGGTTCTTGTTTCCCTTCAGGTACAGTGGTAGATGGGCCCCCTGCTCCACGAAGGCCACCGGAGTTACCTGGAAGGATGTCTGTTCCTGGTAAGTTATGTGCCTGCAACTTACTCAGCAAATCTTTCACTTCAGAAATGTAATTTAAGAACCACGTTCCTTACCCCAAGCACCGTAAGACATCTGCTTGTTGCTTCTTTACAGATCTTGGGCCTGCCATTGCGCCCCTGATCAGCGGTGGGCCAAGAACCTCCTCCCCTTCCACAGCAATGGATGGAGTGGTAAGTAGAAACCGCCCAGCCTTCAGGAAGCATTTCTAATACATGATTCATTGTACTTCCTGCTGCTTCTTTAACTGTATCATATTCTGTCTTGTCTATATCCTGTCACTATCCTTATTTGCTGTTCAAAAAACAAAAAAGCAACCCTCTCCCAAAGAGTCTGAGGCCCCCTGTGTAACTACTGATTCACCCTCATCTGTTGAACCAGCTACAGTGAGTATTCAGAAGCCAAACATGGTGTTACTCTGCTTCCAGGGAGAGGAATAACAGGCTTGGTGTTCTGAACTGCTAAATAACAAGATGTTCTGCAAAACTAACCAAGGGCTTGTACCTCTGTCTCAAAGGGTTTCTCTAACGATGAACAGTAGCTGTCTGGTTTTTATTGAATTGAGGAAATTAGATTTTTCTTGTTAAGGACTACAGGCAATCGCTTTGGAGGGATGACTATAGTAATCTTAAGCAGCTGACATACCTGAGGTATTTAAGCACAGTTCCGTAAGTAATCCAAGTTGCTGGGCCCTTTCCCAAAGGGATGTCCACTGCAGACATTTCAAAAGGGATTTGACTTTTCTCTGGTACAGCTTTAACTAAAGAAAACTTGTCTCAGAAGGCATCCTGAGCACTCACTCAGGGGTAGTGCAGGCAGCGTTCTAGGTGAAGGGACAGTGATGCTGCAGTAACTTTCCCTATTCTCTACTCAGTTCATGTGGTTTTGGGTGTGGTTTGTTTTCTTCCCTCCCCTTCTCCTGTCTTTTGGCCTTTGGGCAAGTGGTTGCGGTGTTCAACAGCATCAGTGCTTCTCTGCTGCAGTGAGTACCACACTGAAGTACTAACCTCATCCTGTACAGGGTAATGCTGGTCCCAAAGGCCCACCATCCTTCCCTGGGACGCCTATCATGACCTCTCCAGTGATGGGACCTCCGCCTCCGCCACCTGTTCGCTATGGACCGCCACCAGCTCCTCTGCGGGGACACTTTGGGCCTCGACCTCTCCCCATGCCCTTAGGTACAGTTGGGTTGCTGTGCACTTAAACTTAGCTCTTCCGACGGTGCTCATGGGAATCATACAAATTGTCGGAGTTGGAAGGGACCTCTAGAGATCATCTAGTCCAACTCCCATGCTAAAGCAGCATTGCCTGGAGCACATCACTCAGGACGGCATCCAGGAGGGTCTTGAAGGTCTCCAGAGAAGGGGACTCCGCAACCTCCCTGGGCAGCCTGTTCCAGGGCTCTGTCACGCTCACTGGAAAGAAGTTTTTCCTCATATTTGAATGGAACTTCTTATGTTCCAGCTTGTGCCCATTGCCCCTCTTCCTGTCACTGGCCCCTTGCTTGCACCTGTCCTTTTAGGAAGGTGGGACAGGTGGGCTATTCCAAAGCTCCCTCTTGTTTAGTCAAAAATGGAAACTAGCAGCCACAAGTCACTAGAATGTAATTCATGGCCTGTGAGGTCTGCATGTGGCACTGACCCACCTCAAGGAGGAGGAAAGCGGGAGCTTCACCATTGGATTAAAGCTAGGTATCATTTAACTCAGCATTTTTCTTTGCTTCTAGTTCGTGGTGCTCCCTTGCCTCCTCCGGCTCCAAGAGACTTCCTGTCTGGCCCACCCTTAGGAATGAGAGACCTTCCTCCTGGCCCGCTGCCGCCTCCAGATCCACGAGGCTATGGCCGTGGCCATCCTCCTTTCCCACCCCTAGGGCCTCCTGGCCCAAGGGATTATCCTCCAGGCCCGCGGCTACCCCCGCCCGGTTCAAGAGACTATACGCCTTCTCCCAACAGAGACTTGCTGCCATCAGGACCTAGAGACTACCCGGCAGGCCCCCCGCCGCCCCCTCCGGCGGGCTCAAAGGACTACGCACAGCCCCCGGCACAGAAGCCCTAACTGCAGCCTCTGGTTAGCAGCTCAGCGGAACAGACTCCAGCGCACTTCCTGCAGTCAGGATTTTAGGAAATGGTTCTCTGTTTGAAGCCATTTGTCTCATTTCAATATATTTCAGCTTTTGCAGGATTAATTTTTATCTGATTGCTACAGACATCTTATGTGCATTTACGATCACCTTAAACTCTCATCCATCCTCTTGGGCTGCAAGAACCTTTTTGTGATGGACTTGAACCTACTCTAAACGTGCAATAGAAAGGAAGTACTCGTGTGGCTAGTTTGAATTAAATGTAGCCTCTGTAACCAGTTGGTGAATGAACTAATTTCGTGAAAAATGTAAACCAATCATTTCCTGTGGAAATAATTTTTAAGTAAAATGCTATTCTACCTGCCTTCTCCATCACATCATTAAGCTGCAGTTATTGTAGGCCCAGGGTTTACATGAGGACTGTGAGGTGTTCTGTTGTTTTTTTTTTATTTTAAAAAAGATGTCTGGTCAGAGATCAGAAGCACAAATGACACTGTATTCAAAGGAGTTATAATAAAAAGCAAAATTCCTTTTGCTAAACCCTGAAGGCTTTTGTTTCAGTACTGGTTTTTGTTCAGAAAGGACATGGGTTCAGAAATTTAACCCAAGGGTGCTACACCTGTGACTTGAGTTCAGGAACTGAATCAAGGCTGAAGAACTGCTGCTGTGAGATTAACAACTGTGTTACCCCCCTGCTGAACTAGTCCAATGGGGACTTGCTTCACCTGATGAGGACAAGAGGGAAAAGCCCTCATAAGCTGAGGAACCTTCATGGGTGCTTGTGGGTAGTGTAGAACCTCAAGCAAGGGCTGCAGGAGTCCAGAACCAAAGATATTTCATAACAGCTTTCTGCTCTCAGGATGGACTCAGGGCATTAAACTGAGGCTTCATGTTACTATTTAAGACCACTTCCTTGGCAGAGAAGGCCGTATTCTTATAGCCTTTTTCACTTACGTTGAAATGAAAACAATAGTTTTCCATAAAGCAAATTGGGTTTACATAAACCACGTGGACCTGTATTGCTTTGGATCAGTTTGCAGGCACAGAACAGCTTTAAAAACACACCCTGAATGTAGATGTAAAGGATGAGTGTGCAGTTATCTGGCACAGCAGACCTGTCTACACACTAAAACGTTCTTCAAAAGTGCTTTGTACAAAGTAAGCCTTAGGGAGGAAAAAAAGGAAGAGAAAACAACTAAGAATGATAAAAAACCCTCCTGGAAGGCCATTAGAGCTTTACTGCCAGAGTACAAGCAGCCATTAAACATGCCATCTCGGCGTTACACTCTTACAGTACAAGTATTAAGCTGTAGATTTAAGGTGAAAGACAAGACAGAACATTGCTAAAGCATAAAACAATACAGGAGCTTCTGTGCTGGAAGCAGGAGTCCCGGCAGAAAAGACAGTTCACAGAAAAAACCACAGAGTAGAAGCAACTTCAAAAATGGTATTTTACACTCTACAGACGTTAATTCACAATTAGTTAAATACAAAGCTCTACTTGTGTATTTAACAAAAAAAAATTACTTCCAAGTTGACATTGCATATAACCGGAGTTACACAGACATCTACGAGCTGGGGACGAGTCAAGGTAAGCGGCTGGAACCATGGGTTGGATTTGCGTAGCAGCTAATGACACACTGATGAACATTCATGCTGGGGATCTTTCCTTCCCCATCACCGAGCTTTGCATCTCCTCCCTTGCCCGCCCCAGGGAGCCTTAACCACCTGAAGCGGGGTACAGTGGCCCTGTGGGAGCAGCAGGAGCCACCCCAGGGAAGGCAGAGCCACGGCAAAACTGGGACAGAGGTGTTCCTCGCAGAGCGAGTCTCGGGACGTGAGATGGAGCCCTGAGGCAGGCAGGGAGCACCGGTGGTAGCAGCTACTGCCCCAGCCCAGCTGTACCTGCAGCCATCCACTGCTGCCTCACTCCAGCCTTTTGCAGAGAGGAGAGAAATTTTATTTACTTTTTAAGAACGGCTGTATCCCCCCTTTTGTCTGGTCCCCAGAAGGCTGCTTTCAGAGGTACTTCGTAACTTGCAAGGGTATCTTTTCAGGACTTCATATGAAATGTATCAGCTGTAACACCATTGGGGTATCATAAAGACCCGTAAACAGGAAAATTCAATTGCACTTACTTTTTTCGCCCCCTCCACCCAGTAGTGGAATTTGAGGAAGTGTTGCTGAACTTGTAACACCTAAATAATTTCGCCCCTGGTTATACCAGAACAGAGGGGACCCAAGAAAATTAGGATATTCAAAAATAGCTTTTTATCCCAATCAATATGGTAAAGCCAAAAAATGCTGAACACCTGCCTGCAGAGAGGCTAATATCACAAGGAAAAGTAACTTCCCATTATGCATAATGTAACATCTTGGGGTTGCATGACAAAGAAATTGACGATACCTCTGACCCAGACCAATTAAAATAAACCCAATATTTGTCACTGGTTTGGGAGCTGGGTCTTCTGTGAGCATAGCAGAATATTTAGGCACTAGTTAGAAAAGCAAGAAGTATATCAAACCTTAAAGTACTGTATTAAATATCCACGCAAATATAGGAAAGATTTTACTGGGTTCTACTTCTGTCCCTTTATTAGGTCACAAAGTGAATGCAAGTGTGTCATAATAAGCCAATGTCCTGCAGCTTATTACACACCAAAAATATAGAAAATAAATGATAATCCTATCTAGTTACACAAAAAGGTAATTTTTGTAGAGTAATTTTTCGGACTTGCACAAAATACGCAGAAAACTGCATACAACCAGTTTCCTAAGAACAGCAGTTTCGTGTAAAAGGTGGGTCAACCTGCTACTCAGATTGGCTTCACCTAAAGCTCTGGAACACTGATGCTTGGACACTGAGGGGCCTGTCCTGCCGTCACTGAGATGGTGACACAAAGCCCTGGAGAAAGCCCCCCTTCTTCCCCCACCCGCCTCTGCAAATCACTCTAGGAAAAGAGAGAGAAAAATTAGTTCTATTAGGGAGTGTAACGTATCCAAAATTGTGTAGGAGTGGATCAGGTGAGGCTGGTAAAATCCTATTTAGCCTTCTCATCTGTAGCTGTCCTCCTCCTGGCCCAGCAAAGCCTAACACCTGACTGAAGAGTTCTCCTGCAGCCACCCCACCACTCCCCTCTCTCACTTTAAATCACTGAAGGCTCCTTCCCACCCCACCTTCTCCTCCTGCTCTTCTGCCACCTGCCCGCTCCAGAGGCCTGGGAAATGCAGGTGGGAGTAACTCCAGCAGCACAGCGTGTGACCAGTGAGTAGGCTGCCACGTCTTTATTGCTACAGGTTAGGCAAAAGGGGCACTCTCCATCCTCGGGTGGAGCTGGAGGCAAAAGGACAATAACGCTTAAGAGAAACAGGGATGAACAGCAGAACTAGGAAAAGCAGTCTGTGAATCTTAGGGCTCTCAGAAAAACCTGGATGAGGAAGGTACCGAAAGCAGTCTCGCAGTGGAAGGGTAGGCTGGACTCTGACCCCTGAGTAGCGCTGTGCAGCCTGCGATGGTCCCCTCTGACCCGTCTCCTGCCCCGCCGAGGCCACGAACACAGCTACCGGGACAGCGGTTCAGTTCTCAGGAGTCACAACTGGGGTCAGTCCTTGTGCAATGTCTGATGGAGGTGAAGGTAGAGTGGTTTCTTGGTCAACAGCTGCAGTTTCTTCCTTTTAAAATCAGTGGGTTTTTTGTACCTGGAACCACAAGAAAGGAAGTTAATCCAAGGGCTAACGGGCTGGGCAGGAGGAGATAGCACACTAGAAAACCTGGCCTGTACACATCTTATTATTACCATCATCTTTTAAATACATCTGACAAGACTTACTGGAAGCAACAACAGTGAGCTGATTTTACAGGGAGAAACTCAAACCAGTATTTTCTCTGAATTATTATTTTAACAAAACAAAGAGTTCAATTTTTAAATGGACATAAGGGTTTTTGTAAGGAGAATTCCCAGTATAATCCTCAGGATGGCAGAAGGCACAGCAGCAGTGAGTACCTCAGCAGTTCTCCCTCCAGCACAGAAAAAGCACTTCCCAGAGACACCCAGAATTGCAAGGTTCACCCTTTTCCAGGAAAAAAAAAAACAAAAACAAAAACCATCACCTCAAGAACCTCACTCAGACCTTCAGGCACACAGTGAGGGCAGGATGTGCACCGTCACCACTGGCTAATCACTTCTTTGCATATGTTCTTAACATGGGAAACCACACAACCATCCAACAGTGCTTTGAAACCTTCATAAAATTCAATTGCAAATCAGCAACCCATGGCTCAAATCAGGTTTCCTTTACAGAAGCTCTGTGCCAAAAGATTGCATGAGCTGATATAATTTTTTTTTTAAATATAGCTGATCTGACACTCAAGCTAAGATCAAAATTAAAGTCTCCCCTATAGAATTTATTAACTTCACACAAAATTTGGTTACAAATTATACAAACTTTGTACAAATTTAGTTACCAGCAGTTTATTTGGAAATAGCCTAGTTTTTTAGAAGGGTCTCTAGCCATTTTATTTGCCTAAAAGCATTTTATCTTCTTTATTAAAAATAGAGTATTCCTTGTGTAATTCAATCTAATGAGTCCAAGGAACCCTCCCCTTGAAGCAACAAGCTTCACACTGTAACTGAAGTCTCCTTCCATTTCTCTGCCATTGGCATCTATAATTGCAAGTCACTTACAGTTCTATAACAATCGCCCCAGGTTTAATTTCATCCATCTCCATGAAAGCAAAGCACTTGGTGCTCGTAAACCTCTTCTTAGGCTTGTAGTGTTTGAATTCAAAGAAAATAGCTGCACCTAGAGTGGAAAATGGTTTAATAGAAAAGTTAGCAATTATGGCGATTACCTGAAAACTTATCTGTAATTAAGATGCTCTACATCCATTGGAGGGAATTCTCTCTCCACTTCTGTCAATGACTCAAAATCTATACTGTGCTCTTACAACGCCCACCACACTCACAGGAGCTTGTACTCCTCACTCAATCATTCGCAGCCAGGTGACAGCTTCTCCAGTGACTGAGAAGGTGACGAGACAGCTCGTCACCCATGTAGTAGAGCAGACTGCTGCATTTTAATCTCTTTTTGTTCCTCCCGTGTCTGCGAGTCATCGCAATGACCAATTGCAAAGCGAGAGGATGCAAAGGTCTATTTTTATCACTGTCTGCAGCAGCGGCTCGGGCAGGGCCTGTTTATTAGCTCAGGAGCAGCCTGGTGTTCACACCCTCAGGGCCCATTCCAGGTCTCTGACGCCACATACCTTTTGTTAGTTTTTCAATGTGTTTCTGAATCTCGATGTCCACATTAAAATGGACATACGTGTCCTCCTTCCTCAAAGCCACCGGAGTGTCCTGCACAGGAGTCAGATCTATCCCATTCAAATCTGCAGGGAAAAAACAGCATGAGAATGGCAGGAGCTTCTCAGACTTTCAGGTTCTGCTTTAAGAGTTTTATAAGTCATCCCTAATACTGACACAAAAAGGAAATGCAACCTGGATTTTCCCCCTCAACTGGAGAAAAAAAAAGAGGCAACTGTGCCCCTTCACAGTCAGGGAATTTTCTTTGTGATTGCAATATGAAAGCAAGTGAAGTTCTGACAATATTTAAGATGAAAATTTGGAATTATCCCTCTTTATTTTTAACACCATACTTCTTTCTGCTGCCAGCAAAGGATTCCATTCCCTCTGCAACCCATGTTGCATCAGGAACAAACCCCTCTCCAAATCTGCAGAAGAGCAGCCTGATATAAACCTAAGGAAAATGGCTACTAAGCATCTTCAGACTCCTAATAGGGACAAAATGACTTTGCAGAGTTACTTTTCTTCAAAAATCTTGAGAAATAAAGTATAAAAAGTCACCATTAGCAGACCAGGTGACAGCACACACTCCCTCCTTTTTGGTCTTATTTTCCACACCTTTGCTTGGCAGCCACCATTTATAGGAGCTTGCAAATAGAGAGCCACATAGTAACAGAAAGACTTGTGGGGAAAGTAAATCCTAACGTAGGAAGTTAAGACAGACAAACATTTTGGTGGCAAGGAACAATCAATGTTTGCTTTACAAGGTCTGATAAATTCCAGAATCTGATGTCAGAACCTTGTTAGGGCTGGCATTTTCCTGTTGGCCCAGAGAAACTCAGTGTGAAAGAATAAAATCTGATTAAACCCACAGCCAGCCAGCCAGCCCCACCACTTACAGCACGTGTTCCTCAGCTTTCTGGCATACGAGAGACAAAAAATGATCCACGAACGGCTAGAGCAGTGGAGCCCAAAAAATAATTGTATGATCTAAAAACAATGATGCAAACCTCAGACAACACCATAAACAAAGAAACACTGCATGTCTGCAAGACTGAGAACACAAAAAGGCAGTTGTATCAGCCAGGGAAGGCAGGAGTTAAGCTCCTGCTTCCACCCCAACCAGGCAGGGTTAGAAGGTCCTCAAAGGTCCAGAAAGAAGTGCAAGGTTTCACTATTGAAAAAAATCATCACAGGCAGTGTGATAAGTTAAAACTTTCCATCTATGTATCTCAGCAGGTAACACTTGAGAACATCACCAGGAGCAAAGTGACATTCAATACCATGACCCTTTACTTCTGCCAAAGAACCTTCAGGGGAGATGCAGCACCCGATCATACATCTAACACATACTTTATCCCTGTGTTTGGTATCCAATAGCACATCTAGAGAGGACGTATACGAGGTGGCTCTCACAACTGAAAATAACTACCAGCTGTAGGCTCAGCTAAAAATTTTTATATGATAAACAGGAAAAATCATATACCTCAAAGGACGGTAAAGATAAGCAGAAGTCACACAGGGCGGGTTAAGGGTAAGGCAGTTCGGACCACAGGGGCCTCCTGCTAAGAAATGCAAAATGGGGAAGAGGCAGATGTTCCCACTAGGAAGAACCTGAATGCGAATAACCTCAGCTTCAATCAAAAGACATCAACCATCTTGTCACCAGAAACAGTGAGAAGTCCTAATGTTGCCTATCCTGGACTGACAGAGAGAGAGATTCTTCCAGACTCATGGAGGCTCTCAGGGGGGAAGGCTATTAACCCACCAGGCTTTGGCTGAAATATTTCACTGCCAGGGCTAAATCATATTTTATTTCAGTTGCAAGCTTTTCTTCCCAGCTTCATACCCATTCCTCCAAACCTTAAGCTTTGGTAAGGTGATCTTTGTTTTACTAAAAAATTAGTTTAATGACAGAACTATAATGGAGTCAGCAGGCTGTGCTTCACTGTCTCCAGTACAAGTAGCCCATAAGAATCTGCACTTCAATGATTCACCTCCCAGTATCTCTCAAATACAGAATTTTCCCACCCTTAATTTAAGCGGAAGCTCTAAGTCCACAAAAGAAAATGCAAGTACCAAGTATTTTTCCCAGCGGATTGAAAAATCAATAGAGCTTTCAGAAAACACACCCTGTCCAAACTAGAAATGAGGGGCTAGGAACAGAAATCTTTACCCTTCACACTGACTGTGATGTAAGGATCAATGCACTGCCCAGCATCTTTCAGACCAATTTTCTCTATGTTGATGGTGAGTAATGTCATCCCGGGTTCAGATGGCAATCTGGGTAATAAAGTACCTGGAAAGAGGAAAGCACATGATTAACCCTTTGTGTCATCTTACAGCAGAGGCCTTGCTTATCACATCATCTCTGTTCTCCTTAGAGGGTTCAAAGCCCAAGAACTCATATCCCAGCAGTATACACATACAACATCATTTGCCAGATTTCAAAGCCCACACCAAAAAGCCCCAGGACTGCCTTAAGTCAAATGAATTAATAAAAAAACTTAATGCCATAAGAATAGAGAGGAGCTTTGTTTAAAGTGTTCTCTCTTGCTCTCCTGCAGAATAACTGATTCATGGAACTCGCTTTCTAGCATTTTTAAGGGTTACATTTGGGAGGCTGGATTCAATCTGCAGTTGCAGGAAGTTCAGGCGCTTAATCAGGAGTCCCACCCCTTTGAACATGACTTGGCTTCATGCTGAACATTTAGACTGGGAGAATAAGGATGAAAACAGCATTGTTGCAAATCCCACTAGACATAAAGGAACCAAAAGAAATATTCTTAATGATCTAAGTTCTGTTGGCCTCTACTTAAAGTAAGGAAAAAACCCAACAATAGTATTTGCATTCCCCAAGTTCCCTTCTGCCTTAAGGAAGGAGTTCTCAGCTCTGCATCGTGAACATTTAGCATCAAAACTTTGCGGTAAGCACAAATGAATCCTTGCAGTGCTGAGGAAGACAGTGCAGCTGGCAAGAAATACAGTCTCTCCAAACTCACAGAAAGCCACAAGATTCATCAACAACAGGGTAGGTTTCTTCATGCTGATTTTAACAAAACACTCACAGGTTTCAAGGCTGTCTCTAGCATTAGATGAATAATCACCAAGATGGAAAATGCTTGGACTGACGAGCAATTTTGATTTGAAGTTTTGGGTTTTTAACTGCAAAAAATGTTATCCCAAGGCTTGAGATCTAAACAAAGTATTTGTTTCCTTTGGCAAGTGCAATATTTCCTTGATACTTTTTTTTGCGTCTCCATCTGTGCTTGAGGAGCTGGAAAACCATGAAGGTTTTGTCCTACTAGAGAGACAAGCTCTGCAAGAGGGGACCATGATTCTGCTCAGAGAATTAGAGCTACAGCTTCACCGAGATTCCATGAGCGCCCTCACACCCAGTCCCTTTCTCAGGATCACCAGCACAATTTGAGTTCACATCTACGATACAGCAAATTTTGTTACACCCTATCTTGGCTGTTGGCAGACTCAGGACCTCTGAGGGACCACATCTGCCAACACTTCACACTATCACTGCAGAATTTCACGCATCATTCTGAGGTAACAGGCTTCTGGCTATAGTATGTTAAACATTAAAAAGCAAACTTAGAGACCGCCCACTTCTGCAAAGCAGCACACACGCTCTCATTCATCTTGCTGTCTCTCCTGAACAGAAGTTCAAAGACATAGCTCTCATTTCAGTCTAAATGAGGGTACAAGCAAAACTTGTTTCCTAGAAGCAGCATGTCCCTCAAGCCAAGAGCAACTGTAACCTTCAGTTGTCCTATCCACCACTCAAAAGGACTAAGTGATGGGATACTTGACAGAAAAATCACTGGAAAGATGCTCCAGACTGGCATTTATTATAAACAGTGGCTTAAGAACAATTATTCTGTTCTTGTAAAATGCTTTCCAGAACGTGTGAAATTGCAGAGTTGCAATGAACAGAAAAGTCACTTACAACAGGTAAGAGAATGGTAGGAGAGATGGTGTCCAAGGAACAGGGTCTTCTTTCCTGCCTCAGCAGGATTAAACCTGCCTCCTATGAGCCACAACCACCCAAGCAGGTCTTTCACTGAACTTCTGTAGACATTTCACATAGTAGCCGGTAGCCCACCAGAACTTCTCTATGGTATAGCTTTACTGGGGCTGGCATCGCACTGCTGCTCTGCCAGCACAGCTCAGTGCCATCAGCCTTCATTCAAAGAAAGGGGGAAAACTGACAAGTCTTCTGCTGGGTTCACAAATGGAAAGGGTTTGCAGAAGAATCCATTGCAAGCACAGCACTGGAATAAAGAATTATATGACCAGGAGAAAGGCAGGAAAGCTTTGACAATAGAGGCAGTGAGAGTTGATCAGTTCAGCTACATACAGCACAGAAGTCTCACTACAAAAGCACTCTTTGTGTACAATTTCCTATAAAATGTCTTTACCAGCACAGTAGGACATACAGAGAGCTACAGAAGGTGCATTACCAAATACGGCCTTCCCTTTTCCCAGTCCTCTGAAGGCAAACGAAGATCAACATGTAGATGCCTAATACTATGATTGTTACCTAAGATTGTATTTTGAGAGTTGGAACTAAGAGCTGAACGAAGGACATCAGAGTTACATGAATATGATCGAAGAAATAAGTGTATATACCAAAAGGTTATCATACCTTCATTGGCTCCTGGGTTAGATGAATGGTGCAATGTGATAACGATGAAGCCATGCATGGAGAAGACAAGACCACAGTCAGTTAAACAATACAGTTATGCACTGTGGATTATAGGCATATAGAAGCAAAGAGTGCAACACAGTTGTATCAATTCAATATGGAAAGTCCTTACAAGGCTCACCCCAGAAGGCTGCAAACTGCTTCTGTTTAGGCCTCATCACCCAGAGAGAGACCAACCTCCAATCAGGTATCAACACCACATTAATTTGTATTCAATGGGGAAACAAGATCTGTGTTCAAGTAGTCTAAGACCACCTCAGTTAGGGGTTTAGATTATTATAGCTAGGGGCAAGTTTACGTTAATGCAAAAAAAAAAATCAGAGAAGCCAGATATGCAGTATATCAAGTAGATGACAATGTGAAATACCAGTAAATTCAGGAGTTGCTCTCACCTCCTCTTAAAGGCCTTACTGAGGAACAATCGTGTAAGAAAGTATATGGCCAAAACCTCTCTTCTTTCTAGTTTGACTGCCCTCCTTCTTTGAAAATGATTTAACTATGAACTCTATTTGTCTGTCACCTTAGACTCTTTCTTAAGCACATACACAGCTTCTGCATCCACCATATGCATCCAGCTCCAATGGTTTGCACAGAGGTAACTGCTGGCACTAGGGTAATGCTCACAGCCTTACTGATTCACCACCAACCCAAGAGCTACTCAGGGTCTCTCTGCTGTGCTTTTCAGCATAAGTAATGCGACATCATAATTCCAGTACTAGTTTCCCTACTTGTTATCCCCTTCCTGAAATACGAAGTTTCCCAATCTGCTCTGAAACTAGAAACCCATTTCCAGGAACCAAAAGAACCTCTGTTAGAACATCCTACCCTTAACCCGGTAAACTGTCAAAAGTTGAAGTTACAGGGAGACCTTCTCTAAAATCTGTAGCTATATCCAGATCTGCAAATGCTTTCACACAACTTAAACTATCAAGTCCAAAGCTACCCCCTCATTATCCCATCAGAGCTTGTCTATAGTCTAAGCCAGTCTCACCAGCTGATGCAACACAAAAATAACCAGCGACAATTTCTCGCCTCTCCAGCAGGAGGTGCTGCTCCTGCAGGAGAAACACTGCCACAATTCACATTTGAAACAGTTCACGTAGTTAAAGAAAGTGCACGGAATGAAAAAGCTGAGTTTGAAGAAGGAATAAAGGCTAACTATTTAAGACAGATGGTACCACCCTTACAGGTTGCCCATAAAACTGCTTTGCAATAAGATAGTTTTCTGAGACAAAAACAAACAAACAGAAAAAGACAAAACAAAAACAAAACAAAAACAAAACAAAAAAACAAAACAAAAAAAAAAAANAAAAAAAAAAAAAAAAAAAAAAAAATAAAAAAAAAAAAAAAAAAAAAAAAAAAAAAAAAAAAAAAAAAAACACCCAAACAAATCACTGGCAAATTTTGTGGTTCTCCAGTACAGCATTAGAGTTCACATTAGTCTATTGCTCCTCACCCAAACTTTTCCAATCACAGGTGGAGAAAGGGGCTCCTCAGAGACAGAACTTACACATGCTACTTAGGCTGGGCACAGCAAAGCTATTGCCCCCTACCTGGAACTCTAGCAGGAAAAGAGTCTGGAGACCCTGCTCCAGCTCCTCCTTCCTCATCATCTTCCTCAAACTCCAAATGTTCCTCTTCTCCGGGTGCTAAAATCTTCCTGTAAAACATAAGAAAGAAAAATGAGACCAAAGATCATTCATCAGCTGGCTTTCAACTCACAAATCGGCATTTGAGTATACAGCTGGGGCAATATGCTTTAATGTGATTTCATACGTCTTATTAACCACCACCTGTACCTATAGGCACTGACAGATTACAGGAGCTCAGTCCAATGGAAAGCAGAGTCTAAAACCAAGACACAATACTGGCAATTTCAGAGAGATGTAGGGATGTACCAAGTCCTGATCTTACCAAAAGTACAGGATTGATTTTATCGGTACCTAGACAAACACAATTCAAAAGTTCTTTTATTAACAAGTTTACCCACAGCAGTACAGGAGGTAGGGGAGTCTAGAAACCTAGTGTTTCAGATGTACACCAGGTGCCTGGCTACACTCCCATCCAGATAACTATCTGTACATGGAGTGACCCAGCTCTGTCTTACCTGAGCGGGACAGGCTGAACATCAAAGGGGAACTCCTTATTGTAAGTGAGGATATTCTTTAAGACTGCAGAGAGGGGAGAAAAAAATAAGAATTCATATCCATAAACAAGCATTAGTTCCACTACTTTGCACAGCTATGCACATTTTCACACCACCTTCACACACACAAAATATTTTTAAAATAATCATACAAAAAACCCACCCTCTTCTCTCCTATTTTTAGATAACAGGACAGTCCTGATCAGAGCTGTATCACCGTAACGTTCAGACAAACTGCAGCCCCAATACACAATTATCACCACACTTGGGGAAGACAAACAAGGCAACAACCACAAGCATCATGAGAAAAAGCCACAGGTGCCGGGACGATGGTAGCAATGGTGGCTACTGTCACTGCCACCAGCTCCAAACAGACCGAACTCTCCAGAACTGACACACTTCAGCACACATGTAGGCTGCACCTTCAGCCAGCCACCATGGGAGTCCACACATGATGGGAAAACACAGCTTCATTGAGATTTCCTACTTCATGCATGCGTTTTGGAGGGGGGAGGGGATTGTTTGCTTGTTTTTTCCTTTTATTGCTGCCCTCAGATATCTGGGCAGATTCAGGAAAATCAGGTGAGATACAGTGGAATATCTGACCATGAAGAGACACAGACTAAATTCTTCAGCATTCGACAGAGAATGGCTTTGCCATTTGTAGTGGAAACTTACTGAAGTTGTAGTAATCACAACTTTAGCTGTGATTTCCAAAAGTAAAAGCAAAACTTCCGCAAGCATACGAAAGAAGTAAGCATTTAATGATTGCTAAAGGGCCTAAAAATTTCCAGGACAAGGCCTTTAGGGAGAGGCACTACTCCCACCAGGCAATGAGTACCCCAAACTGGGCAAGGGGAGAAGAGGTAGAAAAACAGAGCTCTCTCACTGAGCCCCACTTTGCAATAAGCCCTCTCGGAACATGGGAAATCTCCCCTCAGGACCACTGAATGAACAAAACTGTTTCTTAATGATGGTAAAATTATGCAAATACCCAGAGGTACTTAAATACCAGTTATGTTTCAGGAACCGCTGCCAGGGCCCTCTGCAGCCTATGATTCAGCCAGTGTACGACGGCTTCCCTGTCTGTCCTCATATTTGCATCACTCGGTACGGGCTCCATTGTTAACTTACCAGACACCATCTGAATGCTACAATGAACAAAGAATCCCCCAGGGAAACTATAAAGAACCCCAGAAGTCTTTCCAGTTTTTGCTCATCCTGGTTTGTTTTTTTTTCCTGATTTCCATACCACCACCTGAAAGGTTCAGTACTGCCTGACTCCAGCTGGACACAATACATCAATACATAGAAAGCTTCAAGCTGCCTTCAGTGAGAGATGTGACAGACAGAACCGCTGCCAAAGACTTCTGCTCCAAGGGATCAGTAAAGTGGATTTCCAACATGGTGGTGAAGAATCACAGCCACTTCCCAACAGAAAAGCAGCTGATTAATAGCAGACAGTCACCTTCCAGCACAGCTGAGGCTCAGGAAATGAGGGGGAATTTTATCCCACTCAATTCCCCAGCTCTTGGAGAGCTGCATCATACTGGAGACAGAAAGTGAAACCGCCCCAGGCAGAAAAATCTCAGCAAAGTGAAATCTCTTATAGATCACAGGCACGTTCATTACACAGAAGCAACAGCAGTTACAGTAGCTCTACTCCCATCTCTCAAAGGCTGGTAAGCACTATGCTCCTCTCTCTTTCCAGTAACCAGTTTCTCTTGCTATGTGAATGGACACCCCCCAAAAAAAAACCTTAGTAATACATTTCAGTCCTCACTAGAGGGCATAAAATACTCCACCGACATAAGCACAGGGAGGAGGCAAAGGGTTTCGCAGCCCCTAAAAGCCTGATGCCCGCTGGAGGCAGAGCCACAGCCAGGCACAGGCGTGCTGGGACTACCATTCACAATCTCTTGCCTTTTACCACAGAAAGCTGTGGCTCAAGTTTTTTTTTGAAAAGGCCTTCAAACTCTATCAGCAACAGCAAATAATCTTGCAAAGTAGTTAACACATCAATTTACTACAGTGCTCCTTTAAACACCATCAGGATAAGAAGTAGATCTACAGCGCTTCGCCTGGGAAAATACTTATTCAAAATCACTATGAAAAAGCGAAATGATAAAACATTCTTTACGCAACATCCTTTGAGGAAGAGGAAAATCCTCTTTACATATATCATAAGTTTCAGTTAATTTAAATAAAACCAACCAGATCACAGAGAAAAAAACCAAGACCAGTATACACTAGTCCAAATACCACTGTCCATTTAGATTTTTAGTGACAGCCATGATACCTGTACTGATTTATTAATTTTTTTAATAGACAACACAAAATAAGTCAGATACCAGGATCCCTAGTACAACCCAGTATCTACTTCTTTTATAATACATATACACTGAGCTTGAAACAGAAGTCGCTTTGTGCCTAGAATCATCACAGCCCAACACAGGCACACAAGATGTTGCAGCCTAACTGTTTGTAATGTCTACTGAAACACTGGAATAAGCTGCTACAAGAAAGGGATCTGTGATATCCAGTGCATTAGCAACGACTTCACACAACGTGGTTTCAAAAGAACTATCTGTATGTACGGACCCTCCTGCAGCATTATTCTAGCTCAAACAATTCAGGGACAAATCTTATAAAGAAGTAAGACCAGCCAACTGCTTCACTTTTCAGGCTGCGTGAAATACAAGCTTAAGTAGGAAAAGTTACAACTTGACAACACAAGATTAAAAAAAAAAAAAAAAAAAGAAGTTTAAATCTACGGGCCCCAGTTGGTATAACAACACCCAAACCAAACTGCTCAGACATTTGACAGCTTCAGGCACAAAAGTCATTAAAACAAGCCAAGTTGTGTGAATAGCTGTTTTCATTCCACCCTAACAGAATGGCTTGACCTAAGAAAGAGATCACTTATTTGCATTCCGAGCCCAGATTTTTTTTTAGCTTTTTCTGGTGGAACACAAGAGAAAATCGACAACACACAAACTAAAACACTTCATGGTGCATTTTATGAAATGGCCGGTGTTGGCCTGACTAAGATTTACTCTATTCAAGATTTACTTATAACCCAACAAAACAAAGACACAATTCAGAGAGAAGGCCAGAACAACTCAAGTCAGACAGCAGCATTAACACCACCAGTGTTTGATTGTTGATGCATCCATTCTCCTCCGATGAAAACAACTCAGTGTTTTTGAAAACAGATGGCTGGACACCCTTCCTCAATTTTAATATACTTGCTTGTTGTATGAAGTGTATACTCAGTGCGCTTCACACAGTTGAACACGTTTTTTGATAGCTTAAAAAAAATACATATCAATTCTCTGATGGAGGGGAAGATATGCAACAGGACTGTTGATCCATAACTGAAAATTTTATGAAACAGAGCGTGTAAAGCTGTTCTTGAAATGTCAATGCAGACATCCATAAATACGTGGTACACACAAATTCTGACTAAGTCCTTCCATAGTCACTTTCTTTGATTTGTAGAACGGTTTGATCAAGTAAAACAGGATTCCTCTCCCTCTTCCAACTTTCAGTCACTCACAGGGTATTTGCACAATGGAGTCTAAAATCCACAGTCATTGAATGATTACAACATTTTAAATAATTTGTAAACAGAAAGCAGGAGCATCTATACAAAATATTCCCAAACCAGAGCATGCAGAGGCCAGACATGCAATATGCAGGTTGAGAAAGACTTGGTATTTCCAACAGGCAGTTAAACTCTGTCCTGAATTATGGTCTTCACAGGCCCAGCAGCATTGAAATGTACCTTCACTTTCAATTTTCAGGGAACAGTTTGAAATCATTGGGACTCTGTTATTTCGATAGACACACTGAGAACATCAGTGCAACACCCTGTTCCTTAACAAGCTTGCCTGTACAAGCCTGTGTCAGTTACTTTGAGAATGGGAGCAAAGAATTGCTCAGTTTATTCATGAAGTAGAGACACTCACCTGCCCATCACGCTTATTCCCCCCCACACACACGCACCCCCCACCCCCAGTGATATACTTGTGACAGGAGCAAAATGAAAGCAGCTTTTGCCAGCATGAAAGAAGCTCTTCCACATCTCCTGCTCCCCAAGAATAGCAGAAAGGATTCAGGATAATATTGCTTAGATGTAGAAGCTCTGATCCTAAGGATGCTTTGAGAATAAAGCAACCACTGTTATGGGAAGGAAAATGTAGCAGATAAATAGATACTTCCTACATTAAGAAGTTATTCCTGGATTGACACACCAAGAACTGACCCAGGATCAGTTAGGAAAAAACAACACCACACAAAACCATTCAAAGACTGACTCACATCCTCACTTTGACTCTTAACTTTGTTAGTCTGCTAGCATTACAGTGGCAGGCGACAGGTGATTGGCTACCATCAGCACAAGTTAAATATTTTCAGAAGTAAAAACAAATTTCATGCTGCAAGGAAGAAGACCACAAAGTACTGAAATTCAGTTCAAAGAAGAAACGTGCAGTAAAATTTTCCAGCAGATTATGTACAGTACTACTGATAGCTTCAATTACTATTTTGTGCAAAAATCAGCGGCACTTACTTGAGAATAAAGACAAATACATTATCTGAAACATTAGGACTACTGTATTTTGAAGTTACCTACATTATATTCTTTAATTCACATCAAGTGTTGTCTACGCAGTAACAAATATTTGGAAGAGCCACCTAAAGTCAGCATTACTGTCAAACCACACTGTGGTCAGTCAGTATTCACACTGCTGTCATATTTTTCCACCATAATGACAAACATCACCCACTTAAAATACAAAAATACTACTTACTTGGTTCCAACTTCTTCAGATCCTCAAGCTTAAATTCATCCTGTGCTTGGGTGGACTAGGACATTACAAGAAAGTGTTAGAATTTAGTCTGCGTCTTCCTGTCAGACAGAGCTACTTTATCTTAAAGGACACAAGGTGCTTCCTTTGTTCAAGCATACCAGGCATCATGTCACTGCACCCCTGGCATCTCTTAAGAGTTCCTATTGCTTTTAACGTTTCTTTAAGGCTCAAGGGTTTGTTGGTTTTTTTGTTTGATTTTGCCCAAGTGTTCACAGGGACCTTCTGCAAGAGCACAGAAGGACAGCAAAGCAGCTATACCCATACTGTTACAGGAATGGGAAAAGACAACTGCACTCACTAACTGCTTAAATCTCTGCTAAGAAATCATAACAGAACTGCAGCAACTACAGTAGAACTACAGCATTTTACTTAAAACACTCTTTAAAGTGAAATGGGTGAGAAGTTCTAGTACCCTCACACAAGGCTATGAAATCCTTGAGTTACTGCTGAGGAACCAACAGTGAGGAAGGCTGCTCTTGCAGGACATCATTTCTTCACTTCAGCAGGTTATGACACTGCAGCATCTCCTGCTCTGAGGTGTGACCTGACCCATAAAGCCGTCCCACTACAGACCTGCCCTCACCACAAAAGTCACAGGAACTCAAAACAAGTGCAACGCTGTTCAAATGCCCCAGGTTACATCAAAATAGAGAGACTGGTAGAACTAACCAAGTAATTCTTCAAAGGCTGCAGAGCCTCTAGACTGGTCAGCCCCCACTTCAGTATTTTATCTCCATCAAGCTGCCTAAATTGTTGTTGTATCCCAGCCTCTCAGATAACTGAAGGCAGCACCATGGAGCTGTTTCACCCTTCAGTCCAGAAAAAAGCTCAAAGAATAGCTTCCAAATCATTATTTTCACGTATTTGCTTACAGCACCACCAGTTTTCATGACTGCTACAGAATCATTTTTATTCTACACAAACATTTTTCCTCTGATACAATTTGTGAAGTGGCTGAATTAGTGCAAGGGTCATTCTGGTTATGTTTTCACCCTCGCAGGCAGGTTAGGAAAACAAAGGAGGAAAATGAGGCAAAGAAGCAACGGCACAAAACCGGCAGTTAAATTCCTTTACAAACCCCAATCACATGCTCCTATAAGCACTCCAAAGGTTTTTACGGCCACCACCCGGGGTGTCATGTTAACAAACTGGGAAGTCCAAGTGTTCAAGGGTTTGTTCACTTTGTTTTCAGAAGTTTTGGCTACCTATGAAGACACTAGCTTTAAAAAGCTATATTGTTACTTATCACTAAAGCGTGAAGTCACATAGGAAAAAGTTGTACCTGTAAAGCTGCACTTCTCAGTTCCAAGCATGTGGCAATTTTAGCTATGGTTTTCTGAAGAAAAAAAAAAAATTAAAAAAAAATTACTTAATGTGATACTGAAACTGTATTCTTCCATATTCACATTTGTTTAAAATATAAGTACAAACAATTGTTTTTTCTTGCACAGATTTCAGATCTATTATTTGGTATCAGATCATTCAGCATGAAAAGCTTTTGACACACATACACAAGATTTTCTGAAAGTGGGATAGATGAAACAGATGTCTGCCTCTTAACTCTCCTCCCACAGCTCATCATCACAGACGGGAGGCAGCCACCCATCAGAAACCACAATAATGCCTACTTACAAATCATAAATCGTTTATAAACCCAACTACTCTGAAGTGGAAAGTGAAATCAAGGAGGAAAAAAAAAAAAAAAGCATCCAAACCAACCAATGTATTCCCTTCTGAGAACTTGAGCACTTTGTTCTAATTTGCCCTTTTAGGCATCATGGCCCCAGTTTTCCTATTGGTTTACGATCTCAGCAGACCAAGGCAGCCCTCCTCAGAAATTACAGAAGCCCACTATCTCAGCACTGAACTGAAAAAACACACTCCGCTTTTGTGGGTTTTGGTGAGAGAGGAAGCATAAAGGTAGATTATTTTTTTAACTTTCTATTTCTGTAACTTTAAGACACTGAAATTGAGTGAAGCATGTACTAGATTCTTTGATTTAAACTTGTCAGCTATCTAAAATATCCCTGAGCAGAACTGTGAAGTAATTTTTCATTTTCATTTAAACATGTAGAAGGAAGGGCTTCAAACTAGCTCATTGCTAGCAGTCTTCCTATGAAGACAGTGCTGTGTAAGCTTTTATGTCTCACAAAATAAGAAGCTCCAGCAATAGTCACATTTGTTTCTGTTACTACCAGCTGAAAGGAGTTACAGACTTCTGAAACTGACATCAAGTGGACATAACTGCATGGTGACATTTCACCTTGCCTGACCATCATGAGTTTGTTCATGAACTAAAAGGTTTTAGTGAAGAAAAACTAAGGCTATTTGCAGAGAGAAGGGCCAAATATAATTCAAAAAGCTCTGTGGAACATTTATAGAGCAAGGAAAAACAGCAGCAATAAAGCTACAAAGAAAAGCAGTTTATTTTCAAGGTAAGTTCCCCCCCACCCCCACCCCAGAAGGAAGATTAAAGGTGAAATACACACCTGTAACTCATTCTCTCCTTTTAAATCAGGCAGTATAAAACCAGCTCCCCGCGCAGGCTGGATGCAAGGGAAGGAAAAGACTTCCCAGAGCACAACTCCAGTGTCAGAGAACTTCAAGACTATGAGCATCTGGCAACTTACGTGGTATCAGTCAAAGCTTCCCTTTAAAGGAAGGTTACATTTTAGGGCTCCAGGAGGTTTGCAGCAGCAGATAAGAACTAGGCATGCTCTCACAGCCACCTTCCCAGGCACACGGATGTCACACCTCTTCCTCATGCAGCTCCTGGGCCACCACTAGCTTCAGTAGGCTGGGCCAAAAGCTAAGTAGCTCCAGTTTCAGTTCCCCTTATGGCATGAGAAGGTCAAAGAGTTCAGGAGCTGAATCACAAGCAGATCAGACATTGATACCCCAAGGGCAGAGCCAACAGCTGGAGTGTGTGAAAGCTTCAGAGACCCGATTCTCATCTGCCACCAAGCTCAAAGCCATTTCTCCCCAAATGTTACTTCCTCGTCTTAAACACTCTGTTACATGACATTAGCCCAGGCTTTACATCCTCATAGTTTATATTGCTGCCCATTGTATGGAGCTCTTATAAAGAATTCAATTATTTTGAGCACCTCCCAGAAAAGCAACAAGTGATGCATATCAGCAGAGGACACACATTGTTTTCTTCTGGATGCAGCACAGGCAGCAGTGTGCTGTTTGGGAATTTCAGTATAGAGCAATGTGACCATGTGCTTGCATACAACATGGCAGAATAAAAACATACCTCCATTTCTGTAGAGGTTCATTTTGTAGTCTAGGTTCAGTTACCAAATTTCTGCCACACAGTAGAGATCCATAGCTGAATCTCCAACATAGCTTGGAAAACCACAGATTTTTGAAAAACAAAGGCATACACACAGTCCTGGGTTAATTTTGACACTTTCAGACTCACGCTCCATACTGGGGTGTTATGGATTTACATGTATCTTCAGGCTGGATGGGAGAACAACAGGTAGTGCTACAGAAAGAGATTCTCAGTCCCCAGGGTAAGAATGCATTACATCTATCTAATCAGGAATTCCTTTTTATATTTGAGAACATCTGGAAACATATATTTAGAAAGGTAGGATCTTAAAGAGGAAGGTGTAAAGCAATGGGTAAAAGAAAGGAATCGAGAGGTTCCTTAGGGATGGGAGGGGAAATCTCTATGGTCTGACTGCAGCTCTAACATTTGCAAAAACCCAGCTGTTTTACTGTTTTGGGTGTTGACTGTTGAGAAAAGAGCGTGCCCATTCTGCATTAGATAAAACCCCCTCCGACTGCCCCACAGAAAGGGCTACAAGTTCTCAGGGTGTCCACACACGGTCTCTGTGGCCCACCACAGAAAAAGAACACTGAAACAGATTTTCCCGTGGCTTTTTCTCTCTGTCTCACATGCAGAGCATTAAGCCCACACTGTAAATGAGGTCTCAAGAAGCACTGCTTAACCCGACTCCTCTGTCAATTCACCATCAGGCTCAGCAACTCCCATATTCCCCATCCTGCAGATTCCTAACTGTGGATTCTTAAAACTGCCTGAACTAGGTACCTCCTAACTGGACAAACAGCTATACAAAATGTGTGTCCTCTGGCTTCTGGGGACTGAAGGGCAATAATGCCTCTAGAAACAGATTAATTGAAGAGAGTTCAGGAGTCTTAAAATAGTAAAGAATAGGTTTTATATGGAATCTATTGAAATATGGCAAGCTCCCAGCAGGCATTATTCATAACTATTTTTTAAGGGACCACACCCAACCCAAAAGTTAAAAATGCAGCTGAACACTGCTATCATTTTCAGCTGCAACTATCCCATGCAAAGGCTCCTTTCTGCAGCAGGGAAAAACATTCTGCATCTCATTAGGAAGGCTGAAGCCATAATTAACTTTGCTAGTTTAAAATAGTTAAGATTCAGATTTATGTAAACTCGTGATTAGACAGGGAAAAAAGTCAGTTGATCTCATAGTCAAGGTTTCTTCAGTGCAGTGGTGTGAGTAATGACTGTGCTAACTGTAATGCAAAGATGTTTGCATAAATACAGAGCCAGAGCAGAGTTTGGCTTTACGAAGAGGTCCAGGCTGTTGGGAGAGCAGTAGTTTAATGAATCATGCTAAGGCTGTTCAACGGTGCTCTTATTTCAGCAAGTTACCATTGCATAAAAAAAGCGCATGATTTTCTAATACTGAAGACAACTCAGCCTAGCACAAAAACAGTTACTCGAGAAGCAACAACTGCGGTTAGAAGAGGGCTTTAAAGGTCAAATTTATTGCACAGGGAACTGGGTGAGAGTAACTGCAGCCGGAGGCAAGCTGACAACCATGGCCAAGCCTAACTGAAACAATCCGTGTAGCAAAACACAGCGGTTGATCATGAATGAAGATGGGAATTTTTAGAGAATGAAGGTAAAATAAAGAACAGAAGGACACAGATGTTCAGACTGAGGTAAATCCACCAGTAACTGTATCTGTTCACATTTGATACGTGCAGCTTCCAGTGATGAAACTGTTGCACCCCTGTTGTTTCAGGGTGACTAGATTTAAACACAATGATTAATGCCATTAATCAGATTTAAACACAATGCTGTTTACAGTATCTATCTGCAGAGAAATTCTTCAACAAATCACAGTCACTAATGAAGACTCCAGCACTGTCAATTATCCAAGTCAAGACAGAGCCTTCTCTAAGGACTATAGCTTCAGAATTACATCCAGCAGTAGACGTAAGACAGTAACTCGCTTGAAATTCCAGGAACAAAGAGGAAGTTCTGGAGGCTAGTCTGTTCTGTCAAGTACCACACAGGGCTTCAAAACAGACTCTTCAGATCAAGAGCAAAAAGGCAAGATATGAATATTTAGAACTCTGAATTCTTACCATAAACACTACATTTATTACAAGATAAATGGCAACTGGTGGTATCTGTCAAGCATTGCTAGATTAACAGACTGTATAATTGTATTAGCAAGCAACACCATCAGTTACGATGTGGCCATATCTGCACTGTAACACCACCTGTGATGCATGAAATAAACCCAAACATGGTAAAAGTTTATACAGAGAGATGGAGCTCAGGATCTCAACCTAGTATTATCCTTCCCCTGTAGCTGTAAAGCCAGTAGTTTTCCCTTGGTACAGAGGAGTCGCTGCTGAAATTCATCGTCTCCTCCAAGTAAGAAACAGTGATAGCCTCACAGTAATTCTCAGCAGTACTTAAGTCCTTTGGAAACCAGCTACCTGTTAATCTACACAAAGACTAGAAGGAGGGTAGATAAAACCACTGGAAATCACAATTAGCTTCACAGCCTTGCCTTCTCCAATTCTGTGTGCAGCCTTGGCCAGTAATATCAGATAAGCAAATCCTGAAGTTTATACACTCTTTTACATTCAGAAGAACAAAAAGATAGTTCTTATATGACATATAGAACCACAAAAATACAAGCTATTGGGATGAGAGGCTTTCTGGGACCAGAAGGAAATAGCATGCTGGTGGACATGTTACTAGGAACTTAGCTGAGTAAAAGCAGCTGTTTTGGTACACAGATTTTTTTTGAAGGGTGGTGAAAGAGAATACACTCCTATTTAACTAAACTGCTTGAACACCCAAAAGCATGCAGAACTCGAC
This sequence comes from Pedionomus torquatus, assembly GCA_013398155.1. Lineage (NCBI taxonomy): Eukaryota > Metazoa > Chordata > Aves > Charadriiformes > Pedionomidae > Pedionomus > Pedionomus torquatus. The sequence goes on along the minus strand of VZRU01014511.1, from coordinate 4,370 downwards.
TCCTACATGCTAAGTGAATGACAGTAGCAATGGTAGTAATTGGTCACAATCACAGGGTTATACTGAGCTCCTGCATAAACAGGGAAGACCAGAACAGTGACAAACTCAACATCAGACCAAAAGATCTTACTGTATAGAACTTTAACTGCTTCTTTCAAAGCAACAGCAAAACTGTTATTTCTGTTGTGACTAGCATTACTCGTGGTAGAGGAGAGAAAGCAAATGTTCTCTCTATGAAACACTGGGAAATTCAGCTGCGTATGTGGCTAATGAAACAGGTACCACCGTTTGAAAACCATGCTTGAAGTTTCAAGTGCATCATCCCCTTATTGATCTACTAAAAAAAGCAAGTGATAGAAACGTTAATCTCTTTTGTAAGTGATATCAGCTTTAGAAACAGGTACCACTCCGCAAGGATTCAAAACAGCCGCTCCTTTCTGTAAGACTGTTGCCTTAAGACACAATCACAGTCACGCATCTAACATCTGAGGTCAGTTATCTCAGCTTCCTGAGCCTCCCAGGACCTTCTTGATGGCTGACCTCACTCACTTCCATAAGCAGGTCCAAAGTCCTTTCCACAAGCTTCAGGGAACATCTGGAAGCAAAACCCTGTGTGGTTCTGGTTCCCATACTCACCGGAGACGATGCCTCCAGAAGGGAGATTAACAGCCTTGCCTTCATGAAGTAATCATATTTTCAAAAGCATCCACAGAGAGGAAACACATAGTAAAGATTACTACAGCTAAGAACAATGGAGAAAGCTACCAGCAAGGGACAGAGAGCAGAAGCAATCAAAAAGTAAATGGCTGTCCAACATTAACAAAGCTCCCAAGCCTTCAGTTCACAAAAGGTGGACCAAATCCTTCTCCAAGATTATGACTCAGTTTAAGATGATTAATAGCCTTATCTTCTTTGCAGAAGGTAAAGAGAACATGGAAGAGCTGTTTTTTGCTTTTCTTATCAGTACACATCAAGAAAACAGTTGCAAACCTGTTAGATTCTATGTAAANATAAAAAAAAAAAAAAAAAAAAAAACACCACTATAAAATTGTTTTGCTAAAAATGCTTGATCTCAGCAAGCATTTTGCTCTCAAGTCCTGTCACAGAACATCATTAATGTGATCCTGAGAAAAGAAACAGTGTTTTCAACTGAGGGGAGGGAGGAAGGAGTAAAGTAATTTCAATATTTTAAAAGATTATAAACAAATAACATTATAAGAAGCTACTAGGGAGTATTCTGCCAGGAACCTTCCCAGTCAGGTGTTTGTTGTTAAGCTAACATCCTCCTCAGGCACCCTCCATGTCTGCAGTTCACAGCATTTTGTATTCTGACTTCACAATATAAGTTGTGCTAATGTTGTATAAGGAAGTTATCAAAAGGTCACCCAAAAAAGAAACATGTAGGTTATAAACAACTCTGGCCAGCATGTATAAAATTCAGTAATGCACAGCATCTGTCACATCTAATGACAGCGACTGTTTTAGCCATGCTGGGCCCCATTTCTGTGCAAATGGTGAGGGAGGAAACAGGCTCTCACAAGGCTCTGGTCTGCAATATAAATAAATAAATAACATAATACACATCAATATCGACAAATCTAGTTCCTTGACTGAGCAAACAACAATACTCACCTTTTGATCTTCTGTGAATTCCGAGTTGTTATGCTGAGACTGTGCCTCTTTTTGTAGATGCCTTGCTAATCTGGATGACGGGAAAGAAAATTGTAGAGTGGGAACACAACACAAACACACCCACACCCCTAAGTCTCCAGAAAACATACCAGCCAAAAGGTCTGTGAGAATGCTGCTCCAAATAGTTTTTGTTTTAACATAGATTTCTATGGTAGGCCATACTTAAAAAAACAACAGAAGATGGACAAAGTATGCAACTGCATCAGGCAGGAAAGATGACATGTATCAGGAAGGGAAAACAGGTAAGGTCCTTCTAGCCAACAGTCCCTTTTCTAGGCACTGACCTTTTTTCCTCTCTCCATCCCCTTTTTTTATAACAACAAAACATACTCCCTGTGAAGACCCACTGTGGTCCAAGCCCACACACGTTCAACAGGGAGAGTTTTGAGGCAAGCTGGATTGCCTGAAGGCATAGGAACAGGCACCCTAGGCGATGATCACTAGCTCTCCCGAGGCTGGAAGCTGGGCACAAGGCGGCCTGGCCTAGGCTGGCTGGGGTCTATCAGCTCACATTTGTACCTGTCAGCATCACACGTGGAGCAGAGACCCCATCCCATGTCCCCAGGGAGACAGGAGCACCAAAGGGTTGGGAAAACGGCAATAATCAAACAGCTCCAGAAAGCGAAAGGAAGCTGGAGAAGGAAACTATGGGAAGAGTTACAGTTTCCGTCCAGGGAGGAAGAAGAATGTTAAACAAGCAAAACCTCTGGGCAATTGTTGCCATTCTCTGTAAATAATTTAAAAAAAAAAAAAAAAAAAAAGCAGAGGGGGAGGGGGAACAGAGTGTTGAGGGGAAACCCAAGGACAGCAGCAGCACAGAGGGCATCGTAATACACTTGTCTGGAACCTCACAAGTTTGCATTTTTAAAGGGATTCAGCTTCTCATCACCACTGCAGTAGCCATTACCCTGTTTTCTTTGGGCAGGGGGGGTTTAAAAGGTATACACCAACAGAGTTTACTCTCAAAGCTTGTGTCAGAAACAAAAATCAAAACTCAATTATTTCTTTGGTTTTCCTAAAAACAAGCTCTCTCAAGAAGACACGAGGATTGAGGCCTCCATAACTTTTAACTACACATCCAAACAGGACCACACAACTTGGTGGTGTTATCCCGCTTCATAAATGGGGGAAAAATGGTGGCTGAGACAAACAGCACAAACATGCTTGAACTCAAATGTACAATCCTTCCCTACTGCCTCACCAATACGCCACACAGGATATAGAAAAAGGGCATTTAAAAGTATTGATTTAAGAAAAAATCCACAAAAAAAAGTCTGCATTATTACACTGAAATTCTTTTTAATTTACCTGCTCGATCTACAAGAAGCAGAAATGGACACTGAAAAGGATGTGCTCTCCCTAGAACATACCTTGCTGTAATCCTTTGATCTTCTCTCCCCTTTCTCCTCCCTCCTGGAACCACAAAGTTCATCTACTGACAATGACTCTATTCCGTTGAAACTCACTGATAAGGCTAGCAAGAGCACCTTATAATCCTACCCAAGAGAAGCCTTCATACAAAAGAAAGATATTGCACTCCAATTCAGAATAAAGCAAGAGCGTGAAGATCACTTTAGTCCTCCTCAGACACAAGTGATGCTGGGAAGAACAGAACAAGAGTTATACTTTGACTCTCAAACTGTACTGTCTGCAAACACTTAGTGACCTTACTTCTCAATGAAGCGAGCTCAACATGAGAAGCCTGAAGACTTTGCATTCCGAAGAAGTGAATTACATGAAACTGACTGCTGAAACTGCCAAGATAGTTTAAAGCACTAGGATCCTACTGGACTCCTCATAGATGTCCACATAAGGGCAGTTTTTAAAAATATCTCCTTTCACTTTCTGATAATTGTTTTTTTCTTCTGAGATATAGATCTAGAAAAGAACTTCTTTTCATCCCTGTGCCAAGGCTTGTAGTAACAGCTTGCTCTGCTCTAAAGACAGTGAGCAAACTGCATATAACTGAACTGGCATCATCCTGTCTGGTGAGTGAATGAAATGATGCGACTATAGCATCTCATGACTATGGTGTATGCAGCCAACAGTCTAGTAACTGGCAACTGAACTGGTACCCAGTGTCATTACAGCCCATAACTCGAATAGTCCTGAACAGTATTAGATCATCTCCCAGAGAGCATCTCTTCAGATTACTTTCTCTCGGGGAACAAGCGCAAACCCTCTGGATTTCTTCCAGAAAACATACCATAAGAAACTTAGGCTACAACACTCAGATCACAGGGAAGTAGATTTTATCTTCACAGCAGCCAGAGCACTAAAGAGCATTTGACTAAAGCTACCAGGCACGTTTCTAAGGATACCATCAACAGTGTCGATACTTGCCTGATACCAAGGGATCTGTGGATGGCGTGGTACCACCCAGCGCAAGCAAATCTGACTGGAGCTGTGCCAACCTCTGCCCTCCCACCGTCGGGTTCCCCACTCTGCCACGCTGCCTTTTTCAGGGGAAAACATACAAGTGTGCAACAGACTGGGCTTCAGCCCGATGGGTTGTTGGGGTGGGGTTTTTTTGGGGAGGGGAAGTGGGGGTAAGGCAGCCCATTTGCCTCAGCCGAGTCCCCCCTTCCCCAGAGGGCAGGGCAATGGGATGGGGGTACCCCGGGTGCCTGTCGCCGCGGAGTTCCACCAGGACACCGCCTCGACGGCCTAGGCCCGGG
>VZRU01014510.1:10196-33413 GCA_013398155.1 Pedionomus torquatus | reverse complement strand
GTCTCATCAAGCCTCACCTTGAATATCTCCATTATTATATACTATTTATCCAGTATCTGAAGGGAGCCTGCAAGAGAGCAGCAGAGGGACTCTTTGTCAGGAAGCATAGTGACAGAAAAAGGGGTAATAGTTTTAAACTAGAAGAAGGGAGAGATTGGATATTAGGAAGAAATTCTTTACTGAGAGGTGGTGAGGCACTGGAACAGGTTGCCCAGAGAAGCTGTGGATGCCCCATCCCTGAGAGTGTTGAAGGCCAGGCTGGGTGGGCAACTTTGAGCAACCTGGTCTGGTGGGAGGTGTCCCTGCCCATGGCAGAGGGGTTGGAACTTGATGATCTTTAAGGTCCCTTCAACTCTAACCATTCTATGATTCTATATGCAACAACACATTTATAACCTCTAGATACTTCTAAACTCTATTTTCTGTTTCACTACAGGAATTTATAAGTGCACTTAAGGTCCAAAAAAGTGTAGTTAGACATGAAACAAATATGACATAGAGTATAACCATCCTGTAAAAAGCCTCTCCATAAAAGGTGCCGCATATTGCACATGCTGAGGAGCCAGGCACACATTGTACTGGCAAACTGCTGTTGTACAACTCAATACATAACATTTCTCTCAACGTTTCAGATCATATTTTAATACTGAAGAATGACTGCTACTCTATCAACAGGTACAATACGTCTTTTCTCAGAAACCCTCTGCTATATTTCAAGAAAGGGTCAATGTACTTTCAGGCATTTTCCTTTAGAGAATTATAGCTCTTTGACAGAAGCGGATGGAACTGACTGAAAAGTCCCTCCAGACTTTTGTTCTTCTTATCAAAGAAAAATGAAAAAAACAAAGTAATTTTGATGCAAGTTTTTCTTCCCTTTGAAAAGAAAATTTGTGTCTTTTCGTATGTTACTCATTTCTAATTTCCCCACTTTCTTCAATTTTCATCTTACTCTGTTTGTACTACTTAATTCAGTGGAATAAAGAAAAAGAGGAGAGACTCTGCTTTTCTACCTCCCTTTTTTTTTTGCATTTAAGAAGGGAATAATTCACATAAACTGTGTCATAGCATACAAAACATTATTTTCTTTTCCTTTCGTTCCAAACAGAGTCTTTTTCCCCACAATTTCTGTTAACTGGTTAACCAGAGGAGAAATTTGACATGACATTTGACATCTTCCAAGCTCCAGGGCCCAAACCTCTTCAGTTCACACAAAGCTCTTTTCAGGACTCTACTTGCTTAATTCTGTGAAGAACTGAAGAAGCGGTAGAAAGTGAAACAATCATCACTCATCCAAACTGTTCCTAGTTTCACGAACAAATGTTTGCCATTCAATAATCTCTCAGTTCTTCTTGTTCTCAAATAATAAGACCAATAATCACGATGCTGGAACATTGTTAGCACATCTCTGATCACCTGCAAACACTATTAGGCTGTGTGTTCCTACTATCCTCAATATTATCCCTAAGTAAATTGTTGGAACTGAAAAGCTGACAAACAAAATAAATGATGGGAAATGGCTTGAAGCAGAATGAGTCAGTAATGAAGTACTAGCACTTTCTGTGACAACATACTCAGGCTACTGCTATTGTTTCCAGTAATTAAAAAAAAAGCTTTTCAGAAATAATAGCTATTATTCAAGTGAGACATACTTGTTATGATATTTAAGCTTTTGATCTGATCCCTCTGTTACTGGTATTAGGTTTCATGTCAAAGCAAGTTTAGAGGTGAACTGCGTGCTATCTTAAGCAAGGATACATTAAACATTGATGATGGTTTAACAAGAGTTAGCTGGTCTACTTCATCACCTGCATGACTAAATTAGAAAACCGGGTCTGTGATAGACAATTGCCTACTGTCTGTGGTAGACGGCTGCACAGCTACAAACACTTTTAACACTTGGCAATACGAGTCTTTGTTTCCCTGACTGTAGTCTAAGTCTAAGGACAAAAGCAGACTTAAAAAAAAAAAACCACCAAAAATACCCCAAAGCCTATGCATTATGTTACTATTTCAACTGTATTTAAGTCCAGTTCAAATGAGGTGGTTAATCATTAGCTTGTTTCATCCTCAGAAATTCTTTGTAATGCTTTTCATTCTAAAGAGGGTGCAAATAAGGACTTCAAAGGAGATGCTTACTGCAAGATCAGGAGTCTGAAATCCATTCATATTTGGCTTTCAGCGGTATCATACTTTGAGTGCTGTTTTCTTACCCATATAAATCCACTGGAATAAGACCAATAAGTACAGAGATAGCATTATTCTACACTCCCACTGAGACTGAACAGCAAAAAGAACCCTGGCAGATAGCATTAGCTTTGGCCCTAGATCAAGAGACCTGGCATTTGAGAAAGCTAACAGATTGAATCTGATCTTTATTTTCACAGGGTTAGCACAAGCCCATGCACTAATCTAGGCCTGTTGTAGATGTAGCAAGTAGCTAAATCCCTTTGCTGAATTTATGCAGAGGAATAACTGCATCTCAGTACAATAAACATTTTTCACTAGCAGCTAAACAATTTGCTTTGCTGTACTTTATTTTGAAACAGAATATTTATGAAAGTAAAACCAGTTTAACCTTAGGCTTCACCTTCATCCAACACCTCTAAAGCATTTAATGGAATAAAACAATAGAGGTTTCAGGAGTATAAGCGGAGACAAATTCTGTTCTCACTACAACATGCAAGCTGGAATCAAATCCATTTGACTCAGTGTATTTAGAAGAGCAAAGCAGGTCACGGGGGACTATGTTTGCATTAAGCATACAACTATGTATCACAGGGTTGCTGCACTCAGCAATGCTTTCCTGACTGTGCTGGCTGCCCTCTACAAAACATCTTTGAAACTACCCCTGCCTCCGTGTTTGAAATACAGTAATAATTCCTAATACTGTTATTAGGGGAAATAAAATGACAGCACACAGAAAGCTCCCATCTGCCACTTTCAAATACATGTTTGCTGAATCTCAGAAAATGTGCTGCAGAGTCAGAAAAACTTCAGAGAAAAGTAACGTGCAGAAAGAACATTTTGGAACAATTTCTGTACAGGCAATAGCCAGCCAAGCACTCCCCTCGCCAGGACTTCGGAGGGATGTCACAAAAGTCTGTAAATATTTGTACCATTGACAGTGTCTGGAAATTTATTTCCTTGTTGTTTCTTCAAATAGTGTAATTACCTTCCATCATATTAAGCCATCAGAAAGAATGTTTAAAAGAAGCAAAGGAGATAGCTTTTCTGCTCACTGTATTCCTCAAGCTATGGAACTTCTTGTCAACAGATGTTGCAGAGGCTAGAGTATCAAAAAGTTTCAAAGGCAAGCTAAGTTTGTGAAGAGAAATGTTTTTAAGATCATTGAATATAACGAAAATATATGCTTTTTGGAAAGGTCCCTCCTTCCTTTCAACCACTTGAACTTCAAGTGGTTGAAGCACTGGGAGACTCTTAGGAAGAAATATGTTTGCCCTGCTCTGGTGTTTCTCCACAGTGTTTTTGGCTGCTGTCAGATGGGACACTGGGCCTGGCAGAACCTTCGGGCTACACTGCATAGATGCTCTTAACATTCTTATATTTATTGCTCACTAGTCCCACCTCAAATCCAAGGAAACACTTGACATTTCCTAGAATCAGCAGAAAGTTTCAAGGCTTATGGGGAAGCTATTTCTAGAAGTATGTGTTTTTAAGGTATGCCGCCTGCGATTGATCTGATTGTGTGGTAGAACCTTATCTAATAAGTATACACTATGCACAGGATTTTTAATTTTTTTTTTTTAAGATGCAGAACATATGATCCACATTACTAGAGGAAGAGATACTTCACAAAAGCCACATGAATCAAATCTGTCAGTGATACTCAGGCCCTTCTCTTTTTTTCAGATTAGGTCATTTTCATTTACATGTAGACACTGGAATGAGGAGTGAGCTTTGAAAACACGTAGAACACACTGAAGATTTACTATTTAGGTATTATAGAATTTACCACCTAATTTCCTAGAGTATAATTTCAGAACACAGCTGCACATACTTGTGTCCCAAAGAATATATATTTCTGATGGTTATAACATTTGGAAGTCAGGAACAGGGACCTGAGACATCCATCTACTCCTGTCTACTCAGAGAGTTGCAGAGATTTGGCAGAAATTAACAAGCACCTACCTTAGCAAATCAGAACACATTAATCCTGATCAAAGATGACAAAACCTTTCCTAGAGATTTACATAATTTATATTGGCATTTTAAAAATGAATACAGTTTTAAAGAGTAATGAATAAATATAGATCCCAACTATAGATCGCTATCCCAACTACTAAGCCATGTAGTATTTAGTATTTCTTTGGCATGCCTAAACACATGCCCATCTGCTAGAAAAGCATTCTGGCCATTCAGCAAGGTGAAACCATGCAGGCAGATGGTGCCCAGTGATAGACTGTCAAATGCAAATAACCAGTTTCCAAAGAAATACCGCCTAACGGCAAACACCAACTAATTAGGCTGTATAAGCCATTCCAAAAACATCCTACCTATTTATATCTGTTGGCAAGATGAAGACTTAAATCATATTTCTGGGCACCTTGCCCCTCCTTTTCTGCTTAGACATTCATTTGAAGTACTCTTCTTAGTATAAAGAGTATTAGCATTCTATTTAGCACCCAAATAATTACATACTGTTTAAAAAATGCCAGCAACCAAACAAAACTGTCCGTTCATTTCTAAGTTCCAGGACAAGGAAATTTAATTGAGTCACGTAAATCACTGAAACCAGCAATATTTATTTACTGAAAAAAAAAAACCACCTTAATCTTTTTAAGAGGTATTAAAGTTATGTAGTAATAACACCAAGGCAAGGTCTGTATTTATTTGTACCTATACTTCTATAAAAGATATTGGGCTGGGTCTTCTAGTATCTCAAACCTTAAGTCATTGGAACAGATTAATTTTTCCACTGGGCAACAGTAAAAAGAATAATGGAGTCCAACATCTGCTTTACATAGCACAAGTCACTGCCAAGTAAGTTATATTAGTTGTATGCTTTTCTGTGCTAATATTCACATTCAAATCTTCAGCCTTATCTTTTACAGGTCTTTTCAGGTATTAGAAGTCAGTATCCCGGGCATGGCTTTTGAGAAGACACCATGGCCTCTACCTCTGTAGAAAGGAAAGGAAGATCTCCTCACTCTGTCCCTGGAAACCAATCCATCTGCTCCAAGATGAACTTAAGAGGAGTTAAATTCATTTGACAGAACCAATTAAAAACGCATCATTAATAAATATGTTGTTCTTCAGAATAATCGCTCTAGTGAAACGGAGATTAATGGAGAAATAGCATACAAATATTTAAATGAGCTATCTTGTATCCAGTGTCTATTTTTATGAAAATTCTATGAAGAAAATTAGGCCCAAAATGCAAGGATTTGCTCTTTACTAGTTTTTTTACAAAGTCTCAGTCAATATATTTAAAATCTCTGTGATTTTTTAATATTACTTTTGACAGATAAATTCACTCAGGTGCTAAATTTGTACATTTGCTCCTAGAATACATGGCTTTTGAGTCACAGTGAGAGTTGTTTCGCTAACCTTTTCTGGAACACTTTGCCTGGGATACAGCCCAGAGGTCAGTGAAATGTAGTGTGCTGTCCTGGTTCACTACACTGAATACTTCAACTCTACCTAGATAATAACAATCATGCTGCAATACAGAAGAAAGCAAACTTTTTATTTTCTGTCAATTGGAATTATTAAGAGAGGCATCAAAATCACAAAAGACAACTTGCAGCTCTAAAACCTATAAATATAGAATCATAGAATTGCCTAGGTTTAAGATCACCTAGTCCAACCATCAACCTAACTCTGACAAAAAACATCACTAAACCATATCACTGAGCACTATGTCAACCTGTCTTTCAAATATCGCCAGGGATGGTGCCTCAACCCCCTCCCTGGGCAGCCCATTACAATGCTTAATAACCATTTCAGTGTAAAAATTTTTCCTAATATCCAATCTGAACCTCCCCTGGTGCAACTTGAGGCCATTTCCTCTAGTCCTATCGCTCATGACTTGGGAGGAAAGACTGACCCCGACCTCTCTAGGTGGTTGTAGAGAGCAATCAACCTCCCTTTCTCCAGGCTGAACAACCCCAGCTCCCTCGGCCTCTCCTCATAAGATTTATTCTCCAGAGCCCTCACCAACTTCCTTCTCTGGACCTGCTCAAGCACCTCAGTGTCTTTTTCATGGTAAGGGGCCCAAAACTGTACACAGTACTTGAGGTGGGGCCTCGCCATTGCCACGTACAGGGACACCATCACCTCCCGAGTCTTATTCACCACACTGTTCAGGCCGGGATGCTGTTGGCCTTCTTGGTCATCTGGGAAATATGTCATTGATGTCACACATGTTGGAAAGTCAAACTGAAATAAAATACAAAAATTTGCACCAAAACTCTGTGGGAATGAAGAATTTAACAAAAGAAAATGAAAGGATCAGGACAGTCCACAGAAGTAATTGCAATTGTGTCACAGCAAGTAAATCTTTCAGGGGCCTCCTATGCATATTGTGATTAAAAATAAGCACCTACAAGTACAATTTACAGCTGTGTTCAGTGATTAACCCTACAAAGCTTCAGAAGGAGTAAGTTTAGGTGAAAACTACTTCCAGTGGTTTTCAACAAAGCTCAAAAAGAAACCTTTAGTCTGTGGTTAGAAGCACACTGGCAAAAATCTAAGCCATGATTTATCGGCCTTCTTTACTCTGGATTTATTTAGTAGACCACCCAAGAACAACGTTAACTCTTTAGCCTGGAGAAGGCTGAACATAGGAAGTTCCATTCAAATATGAGAATATACTTCTTTACAATGAGGGTGACAGAGCACTGGAACAGGCTGCCCAGGGAGGTTCTGGAGTCCCCTCCTCTAGAGATTTTCGACACCCACCTGAGTAGTGTGGTCTGGGCAACCCTGCTTTACCAGGGGACTTGCACTAGACAATGTCTAGAGCTGCTCTGCAACTCTGACAATTCTGTGATCCCGTGAATTCCATTTTCACTGACAAGGAAAAGATTCTACTGAAAGTAGAGGAATGAAATTAGGTATCTTTACTGTAGGTTCAAGAAATAGGGTATACAAAATTGCCAGCTGCTGAAAAAAACACAACAGATCTCGCATATATATATACATACACATAGATCTAGTAATTATTTTTTTTCTTTTCATTTCTCCCTGAAGCACGCTTCAATCTTTCATCTAAAACTTTGTATTTAAGGATAAAATAAATTACTACTTTTTAAAAGCAATTCTCTCTGATGCTTTTGGAAATGCACTGCAACAAAGGTAAAAGGATTCTTCCCTCCCATGAAGAGGAGCTTTAGAGAATTTCACTGGAGGTAGCAAAATCCTGACATAATGGATTCAATTGAAATTAGCAGTACATTCATCTTTCTGTCATGATTTCACTTGGGACAGTCACGGTCTGCTTTCTTCATGCTTCCTAATGCTTGCACAGAGTTCCAGAAGGATAGGAAGGCAAGGCAACAACAGCGTATAACAGCTTTCATTCACAGTAGGAAAGAAGCTGCCTTCATCAAGCAGTATTTCCACCACCTTCTCCCTGGAGATACCAGAAAGCAAACCCTTTCTACTTGATGTAAGACAGCTACTATCAATTCTACAATAATAATGTACAAGAGGGTCTGGTGTGTGTATCTCATGTAACAAGCTAGTAAATCACAAGCTCCTAGAACACTGGCCAAAGAGGAATCTTAACAAACATGTTTCTCTTTAATTTTAAAAAGTCTAAGAGTAATCATTCACACTGTCAATACCAAAGAATTTCCATTTGGTTTATACCAAGCTCAGTAGTGAACACTGAATTGTCCAATTCACTCCAATTCATTCCAGTTCATTCAAAATTGCAAATTTTGCAAATTTTTATTACTTGCTTTTAGGACTCCATACATATTCATTGAGATTTCTGTAATGATCCTCAAGGGGTTTTCTTTCCAAGAAATTGCATTGGTCACAGGCAAACATTTAGCTCTCTGAAAGCCCTCCCAAACTTTTCAGCCTATCTTGCCTGTGTTTTTATGTAATGTGCACATACACCTTTAAATATCCTTCATTTTTTCTTGTTTGTGAAAGCTAAATACTGCTACCTAAGAGCCATAAGCCATAAAGAATATGAGCCCTCTGCCACACAACTGGACTTCTTTTTTGTACTTCTTAATCCATTGGTTCTTATGGAGTCTATTTCATGGTAACACTTTAGGTCCCACACCTATGACTATGTAGTCTGCTTAGGATCTTACTGTAAAGCACTTTCTCACATGAATTTTTAAACATGTCAAATAACTTACCACAATCAGATCTCTGTTAGCTACCATTTTGCTATCAAGAAATTATGGAACATTAGAAGCAAGGCAATACCATTCTATGATACTAATCTTTTAGAGGCCTTGCATACCTGAAACATTTATCTTAAATACTTTTAAAATTGACCTTGCCTTCATAAGAAAAAAAAAAAATTAAAAAATGCAAAATGTCTCCATGTTCAAAGTATTATTATTTAGACTCAGAAACACTGTAAAAACATAAAATAAAGAATATGAGATAAATACTTGCATTTAATTTACAAACATGCTGTATCCTTTTTTATTCCTATGGATATCAGTTCCTACTACCTCCAAGGAGAGCAGTAAAATTCATATATAGGCAGTGAACCTACTGTTCAGAAAGACAATAAAGAGCGAATTCCAGTTCTCTAAATAGACATTATGGAAAACATTTATTGTATTCAGCATCAGAAGTATGACAGAATTATTAGCCATTTATTTTGGTGTGTAATCCATGTATCTCATCCAGTACACCCCTTATACTTTCTACACAAACCTCTCCATTCTGATGTTTCAAACTGGCTTCCTTCCATATCTCTTCAAACTTTTCATCTGGAATGTTCACTCCAATGTTGCGGAGAATTTGTGCAATCTACAAAATAATACAATTAAGGTAATTCTGGTCAACATTTTTTTTAAACTACATAGTCTGGCTTTTACATGCATTAGCAATTTCTATATTCCAAAGAATATTTCTCCACTCTTAAATAAAATCTACAGACCACATTCTGTATCCTTAACCAAAGAAGTTCCTATTTAAGTAAATCTGTACCTTTTTTGGATGAAACCTGTGGTGTACAAAATTGTTTTTGGTTAATGAAGAGATGTTGATGCAACTTCCACATAGGAAAAATCAAACACAGAAGATTCAGGGAAAAGTAAACATTTTTGAAAAGCCCTAAGTCAAGTCCTGTTTATCCACTCTATTCTGTTTGCAGTTATCAAAACAAGTCAGATTATTGGCTGCATTTTACAGTAAGAATACTATGACCAAGATCTTCAGTTGGTATAGATAAATGGATGAAGTGACTAAAATGAAATGGCTCACATCAACTTTGAGTCTTGCCAGGGTTTTACACCAAAGTAATTCAACAGAAATAATTTTTATCCCTACATTTTCTCACTTGGATACTTTCTACTGCATGCATCTTTACACTGACCTGTTGACTCATTAGAGGAAGGTGGCTTTAGAAGAATATTGACATGACTTGTGCTTTTGTTAGTATTAGCAAACATTTGGCTTCTTCAGTTGCATCATGTGTGCACGTGCACATGTGTTAAATTTACACTCCAGAGATTTTATGCATGCTTTGTTTGTCATCTTTCTCTAAAACTGTCATTTGTATAAATATAGGCCTGATTCACAGTACAGCATATCTGCAGCTTTATTTTAGCCAATAAATCTATGACAGTTTATGCCAGTGGAACTTACAGGAGGAAAAAACATGGACTGAATGTAGTTTCAGTTAAATAAATAATATTACTCATGATGAAAAGAAACTAGATTTAATCAAATGTCTTCAACAAGCTAGTGAAATTGGAAAGTTAAACTAAAAGTGATACTCCATTACGACATACCACTGCAGGGACCATAAAGGACTACAGGCTCTCATAGCTTGGCTTTACCATATTAAAATACAACTCGGTCCTGGCTCATCAACAGCCATAAAATAATCACTGACTAAATCACAGTCTGTGAAGTGTGCAAACGGGGTTAAACTGACCTGTACCTATTACCGACATGATCACGTTGAATATAAATTACACACTATTACTCAGTTACATAATTTTTATTCTCTTCAGTAGATTAGAATGAATTCCAGTGAAGAAAACAGAAGGCCCTAGAACTACTTTGGTTTTTTGTAACATGAAGAGTCACCTGACAAAACCGCTTTATAGTCAGAATTCACATTCATGTCTACAGGGCCATACAAAAACCAGTAGTATAAATCACTCTGGGCTTTCATATAATAATTTCATTAGCTATTACATGTTTGAAAATATCAATGCTCCATATCACTAAAATACTGAAACAGTTAATTTCAGAAGTATAGGGTGATTTAATACACTCGGGGGTGGTTCTGTACTGAACTCCATATAACCTGCATGGTCTACAATGGAGTATGGCATCTCGGGCCACATTACAGCTTCAGAGAGGAGTTCTATCTAGTGCCTGGCAGGTATAATGGGCTTCTCAATGAAGCATGAATTCTATTTACTGTTAGTTATATCCTGTATGCATGGACTTCCTGCTTCAGAGCTAGATTATAAAATGATAAATGCTCATGTACACAACATTCTGACAAGCCATTTTATGGATACGTATAGAGCACGACACCACACCTTTTACATCCCCAGCCACTAATTAGCAACATGTTTTTCTGTAAAATATATACTCAAGATCCAGATGCACTTTCAAATGTGACTGAATATTTAATCTAATGACTAGTAGAGAGGGACAGGCTGTCAAGGCTTCTTTTTTCATTTTAGATTGGAATTTCACATTTTCTTACAATTGTCTCATAAACTGTGTTTCAGGCAATGAAGTTTTTATTATTTTTCATTAGAAAATGCGTACAAGTGTAGAAGCAAAAGACTAAACAATGCAGAAGAAGAAGCAAAGCTGTATTAGTATTTATGTAGGAGGAACTCTGGGCTGAGGTAACAGAGTGGTAGCAGTCCTCAAAGACACTGGGTAGAAAAATCATGAAGTCAGCAAGCAAGTCCCTACAGTCTCATGTCCTATCTTTCTCTTCAGAAATATGAAATGGCACAGCACTGGTGCTTGATTTCCTATATCCTCTACTGTACAAGTCCTTTGTAGATCTGAGCTTACAATTGTGACTCAACAGAGCATTTAAAAGGTATATTCAAGCAGTTTGTTTGAAGAGAGACACTTTGGGTAAAATTTTTCACTGAACTGTGCCTCTCTGATAGAAACTACTTTCACACACCTGTAAAAATATTCTAGAGGGGCTTTTTACGACATTTACTCATAGAACCATAGAATAACTTAGGTTGGAAGAGATCTCTGGAGATCATCCATCCAACCACACAACCACAGCAGGGCAAACTTTATCATTAAACCACGTTGCTTGTCACTTTGCTCAGAAATCTGAATACATTCAAGGATTGAAACTTCACAACTGCTTTGCTCTTCTCTACATTGCAGAAATGATAAGTCATAGCTTCTTAAGCCCTAGATTAATTACTAACCCTCGTTTCACACAGCATTTAAGCATGTGAGTAGCAACAACCTGAAATACTTCCTTATATTATTTATTAACACTGGATCTTGATAAAAGTAATATCTACCACCTTTATGAATAATTATGAATGTGAATAGTACAGATTTTTCAGATGGTTGAATAGATGTAAAGAAAGATGGAGATGTTGTAACAATTAATACAACCTGTTTGTTTGATAATATGATTTTCTACCCCCACATAGCCAGAGGTGTGTTTATCTTGGAAGGATATTCTGAAGAAATGCACTATACCTCTGCCTTTGGTCTTGTTTTAAAAAAGTCTTTTTCATACACTCCCTTTTGACTGAAGACAGAAGGGAACAATAATGCATAAGCATCTCCCTCATCACCATAATTAGTTCTGTCACTGATGCGGCGAATTCGAGGAGCAGGAATATCTGAACGAATAGTTGGAACACCACAGACTCGATAACCTGTGGAAATCAATCAGCAGGTAGCATGGAAAAGCCAGTACTTAAAGGTAACACCAGGAAGAACAAAACATGTGGTTTGAAATGAGAAAAAAAATGATACTTTGTCTCACATAGGTTCAATAAGAATTTATACCATTATATTCCTCACCTCTTTTTTGTATTTTTAGAATTACTAGCTTCAGCTACCTCATGAAGCATGACAACAGGAAATCTTGCAGCAATATTCTACTACTAATGCAGTACTTTCAGCTAAAAACATTTCAGGTGATTCCAAGAAGATACTGTTCTCCTAAAATCACTAGCAGAATTTTAGAAAGGCATCTAGATTAACTTTCATGTTTTGAATGGATTAGCCATGCCAAACATCCATGCCATGCCAACTTCCAAGCCACAATCCAAACCAAATTTGGTTTAGATAACTTGATTCATTATTGTACATTAGCAGAACCTGTAGCAATACTTGTTAAACCTGCTCCTGATTTTGCCTTAAATAATGCTCAGAAGTGACAAGTACAGTCCACTGTACTTACAGGCTGTTGGGAGACCACCTACTACGGCATTATACTGAGAAGAAGTGGTTTGATAATTTGCAAATACACGATCGGTTGATCTTGTAAGTGTTTTTGGTGTCTTTTCTGAGCTTCCAGCTTCTTTTATCTCAAGGTCTTCCTGGTTCAGCAGTGGCTCGTCATTTCTGTCTCCTAGCAGAACAGAAGCACCTAGATTTTTCCTTATGAACAAAAGTTACGGTACAGCCAGGATTTCTAATTATAGATTAGCAGGTAAAAAACACTGCTTGAATCCTTGAAGAACTACAAAGCAGATAACATAATTAATCTGCATATCTGGTAACGATTCTATGAGATTTTTAACTTTCTCCTGATTTATGGGACATTCTCAACATGCAATACAGAACTCCAGGGTTCTGAAATACGTTGTATCCGGTGACAGGCAAGGAGTAAAACCTGCCTTTCTAAAGGAGCACCTAGTCCACATCAGAAATGGCCTTTCAATAGCTGTTGTAAGAACAAGGTTATCCCCAAAGTTTCCCAGTATTAAGCAATGTACCTTTTGTTATTATTTTTTCTTCAAATTCTTTAACAGCCATTCTGTCTTTCCAGTTGAGAAAGTTTGCAAACTCCAGATAATTAATTAAACCATCTTTATCCAAATCACAATAATCAAACAAGGAATCCAGGAGCTCATCATCTAGATTCAGATTAAACTGATAACAGGACTTTCGCAGGTCATCCTTGTCTATCATTCCATCACCATCCTATTATAAATAAAATAAAACAGTTGTTATAACAGCTATTATAAAAAGGCTCCACCAAAAGTAACACATATGCATATCTGCTTATATGCAAAGACATATATATATCTGTTTATAGATACAGATAAAGCACCAGACACATCATTCAGAAGAGTGATGTTGCTGAGTACAAAAAGAAACTCTGAGTAATTTAGAAATTGAAAATCTGAATATAAAAGTGTCAATAAATAATTTTCCAGAAGTACTACAGTGATTTGAGATTAAAAGATGTGTGACAGAGTATTGTGACCAGATAACAATCTAATCATAAATGTTGAAGCAAAATCAAAATTTCTTTTGAAAGTAAGGCATCAATCATTCTGTATTCACTGCAATTAATATTATATATGGAAGTCAACTATAATTTTTTTTCCAGAGAGGAAACCAGAGAAACTAGAAATTCTGACGCATGGTGACTCAGTCAAAAGTACAGTTTGGAAGAAAATATGAACATAATCCCTTCACCTGTACCTCTTTTAAGAAGAAATACTAAATCCTGAAGAGCAAAAAAGTGCTAAGATTATTCCTGCTCACAAGTCCCCAGCTTGGTGCTAATTTGGATACTCCAAATACTGTTATGAACAGCTTTAAGTACTGCTGTGTGTAATTCCATAGCATATCCCACTATATTGAACATACAATAACTTGTCTTTACAGTCTTCATCTATATTTGCCTTGCTACACTTGTCTTTTTTCACGTCTGCATCTCCATAGCACAGGACCACTAATGTCACACATTCCTTCATACGCGTTCAAAGCACTTACCTTATCATAGTGCCTGAATGCTTCTAGTAACATGTCAAAATTCTCATAGTTGGCTTTCTTTAAACTCTGCCGAACTGCAGCCAAAACAGCTCGCTCTCTATCTTTACCACGGAGGAACTCACATGGAACCCGGCAGTGAAGAAGATCGCCAACCCCTATGAAAACAAACACTTCCTCTATTAGTTGCACATATACAGACAGGGGACATTTCTAAAAATGGCTTACAGTCTTAAGGAAAAGGATGATTTCAGTTTCAAGTTGCTGAATTTCAGCACTACTGAAAAGTACTGCATTAAAAGATGAAATGGTCCATATGGTGATTTCTCTACTCACATGCATTTAATATTAAAAATTTTGAAACATCTTAATATAGCTTCACAAATCCATCCCCTGCTTCCAAAAGCTTCTGACAGCAGTAAAAGTTACTTGATATCCAGACAGTTGAGAGCAAAAGAACACTTATTATCAATCTATCACTTCTAGTCTGTCGTATTTCAGGATGTTTACAAGAACCAATAGAAAAGTCAATGTAATACTTCAGATATACCATTGATTTCTATTTTTGTGTTACTCATTCCATTTTCTAAGTATCCTGACTTTATTAGTAATTTAAAACACTTTGGCACGCCGAGCTACAGTCTTAATCCAAGTCCCCAAGACACCGACATCACCTTCTGGAATGCAAGTTCATTCACAGACCAGCAATATATGGCAGCAGCTCATCTAACCCCCTTCTAACAGCATTACAGTACAAGAATTACTTTCTACCTGTTAATAATTGAAATTTTTTTTTGTTCTGTTGTTCCTTATAGGACTTATACATAATATTTAACTTTATTACCCTACATAGTAAAGCCTGTATAAAAGCTTATGCAGAATTTGAACATGCCTTCTTTGGTCTTGATTAATTAAATAACTTTGAGTCACATATATTTTGCTGCCTAACTATTCACTGTATTCCCTAGTCATTAAACATACTATTAAAACACCATCAATTCCAATGTTGGCTATTTGAGTTGACTAGTTTTCAAATTTTTGCCATAATGAAAATTCATCATTTTTTATTTTCATTCTGTTTTCTGTCTCACTGCTACCTTCAAAAACTTCTTATAATTCTTATTTGTTGTCTGTTATTTTCACTCTTTTTATAGAAGTGCTGGAAAAACCATTAAGAGGAAAGACACACAAATGATTTAAATAGCCATCTTAACCCAGTCATTTAGATGTCAATACAAGTTTCCTACCATTTCTCATTTTGTTTACATTCAGATACAGAGGCTTTAAAAAACAAACAAAAACAACATAAAAAAAAACCAAACCATGAACATCCAAAAACTAAAGTCTCTTTATTTCTGAAATTCTCTTTTTATTTCGCTAGCAATTTTGATTCTTCTCAAATTTTCCCTCAAAAAAATTATTGTCACTTAAATTTTTCTATTTTGCTTCTAAGACTTTAGGGAAATTATACACTACACAACTAACAGAATTACTTCAGCATAGCTTCATCAACAAGATAAGATTTTATTCTGCCCCTGAACTTACCACATTCATCTGGACGGAGTAACATTCCAAATGTATGGTCTGGAGGAACATTCATAGTTTCTGCTATACTGTCAACAAGCATATTTCTTTGTTAATTGCCAAACAGTTTATAAAAAGCCAAAACAAATCCCTTGCTATTATTAAAAAAATATGTTATTATCTGTTATGTAATTAGGGTTGATACACATCATTCACCTGAAATTTATCAGTACTTTGGTTCAAAGTTGCTGTTCCAGAAAAGCATCCCTTTATAAACCTGTTTACAACATTTGCTGTTAACATATCAGTCAAATAATAGGAATGTTTAGGTCAAATCAGATCTCAAATTGAAATAATGTCTCTAAATAAACTACTTTCACTAAAAGTTGAAAACTTGAATCACATCTCACATTCTTTTTCACACGCAATTTGGTGTCCACCTGGAAAACTTGGCCCAGTTTTATTTACTGAAAATTAGGATTCTGTCAGTAACATTAAAGAGCCGTTTATTTCTTAATTTGAAAAAGAGGCAATGTTAATTTTATCTCTATATTTAATAATTAAAACTGTTATGTGAATCTGAAATCTCCATCAAAACTGAAAAGAGAATCGATGCTTTGTTCTAAAATACAAAACAAACAAACAAACACAAAAAACCCACATAGAGATGGAAGCACTGTGGACTAAAAATTACTATGTGCTCTTTTTTTATCCCTTTCATATTACACACAGGATGTGGATGGTGTAAAATTCACTAAATAAAATCAAGTTCACTTATATCTATCCTGTAATATTAGTGCCTGTTTGAGCTTGCACTGCAACACGTATTCCCTGACTGATCATACTGTCTCATGTTGCTCACCCGCCAGGTCTACTTCACAGTAAGCTGCCACACTGAAGGGGATGGGCAGAAACTCACACTTGTGTCCACTCCCTACAGGTACAATGTGCATAATTCTCCAGAGTCCTTGAAGCCTGTGATCTTGAGCTTAAAATTAAATTTTGCTACCAAAGTCAATAATGTTGTTTGTGAGTCTTCAGATACAATTTTGCTGAAATCTAGAGCACCTGCAAAGACAGTCTGTGTATACATTAAGGAGCCCTAGATTTGCAGCAAGCTGGATGCTAACCATGCTGTACTGTAGGACTACTGAAGCTCTTCCTAAGCACTGTTTTCTAAAATTAAAAAGCTGTTCCATATCACCTGAGGTCTGTAATTATTCAACCGAGAACTATATATGCTGCAAGATAATAAAACAATTTAGTTCCATGTTCTTTTCCAAGGAAATAATAAAATCAGAATACAGATGATGTAACAAAGATGACCAAAAATAGTGTCAAAGTAAAATGGTCAAATCTCCAAACTATAGGTGAAACTTTTCAGTTCTTTCAAACCGCAAAAGACAGGGAGAAAACGATGAAAGTATTACAGTGTGCTTGTAATTTGGTTGGTGCAAATATGACCAATTCAGATACAGACCAAACAGTAAGATTTAACTTCACCACATAGAAACAACACAGCCCTCACTGGTAACTTGCATACTTATCAGCCTAATTAGGGCAAGGAGAAAGTCCCTTCCTGTAACCGAGTGCTGCAGTGGAAACACTGAACTCACAGTTATAATTTTACCCAAAGTATTGGAGACTTGGCAAACGTGAGTGAATTTCTGTTTTCAGAAGGTATCTTTGCTTACTTACGGATCAAGGACTTTTCCAAGCTGAGGCTGAAATTTTTCCTTGAAATCATCACTTCGTTTTGATACAATTTTTGCTGCTCTCTTCCTACAAATTATGAAAATAACTCTCATACATATTTGTTAAACAATATTCAACAATTTTTTCAATGCTATTAAAAAGCATTGTTATATGTTTGAAGGAAACAGCAACTCCTCTGGCAAGGCAAACACAAAGTTAGTAATAGAAAAATCTTGCTATTTAAAATCAAAGATATCTTTACAGAACACTAAAGGCATGCCAAGTGCTGTTATACTACGGTAGAACTGATTTGGATAAACTATTATGAAAATTACTCCTCACATTTTCTTTTCAGCTTGGTATAGCTAAGAACAGGATTGTGAGATGTAAAATGATCTTCAAAAAAAGAAGACTCTTCTTGAGAAATCACACTACTAATTAATTCATTGTAACTTACGATTCCAGATCACAGAGCCAATTTAAGGATTTGGATACATTTCGTCCATCTTTAAAGTGAGGAGTTTCCTTTCCATAAACAAAAAACTTGCTGAAGTTTGGCGAGTCGTACTTCCTATTTTTTGGTTCCCCTGTGAAAAAAGTAAGCATTTCAACCTGTATAAAATACCTCAGGAAGAAAAATGTACTAAGTATCTTCATTCTTAAAACAAAACAATGAAGAAGCACAAGCAAATAACTAATTAACAATGTTGTTCAATTACAAAGAACTAATCTGAATTCCCCATGCTTATTAAGTAGTTCGGGATAATCTCATTGTCAAAAGTGAAGATAAAAGGCAAAATAAAAAGCAAAAACTGCTTCAATGGTAAAATAGTTGGATGTCTTTTATGTTTGACTATAGACAACCCGAACAGTATTAACGAAAAAAAACATATCTTAAATAGTGAGGGTCAGGCAAACAAATCACTTCATAATGTCCATACTTGAGAAGAGACGTGTACCACAGAATTTGTTAAAAAAATGCTAAAAGGAAAAAAAATGGTTTTGAGGTGCTGCACTTTCAGATATGCCCTTGCTATGTTGACTTCAACGGACATTTTGCCACTGACTTCACTGTAAACAAGACATTGCCCTTCCTCTTCATGAATCTATTAATCCAGTCTTGCCTGTAAAATGACGTTTGACACACAAGAATATCACATAATCACATCTCATATCTATCACATATCACTCTACATAAGTGAGCTGCAAGCACATATTTCTTTGAACTCTTTTCAATCACCATTTGAAAAGAATGGTAACTAGAACTTTCAAAAAATATTGTTCAGTGCATGCTTTTTAGTAAGGGCTTCCTCTAGCTGTATGGAAGCATGGAATATTTATGTTATTGTTCAAAAATGGGGCACGCAGTTGACTTCTTTTTTTTTGCTGTCTGTCTGATTTTGGCCTCTCCATGATCTTGTGGATGGAAGTTAGCAAAGGAGAAAGAGACAGGCAATGAGTAATTCCACTAAAATAGCTAATAAAGGTGGGGAAAAGGGGAAATAAAGTTACAAGTTTGTACTGATTTATACCAATAGTATAAAATTGCACCAATAGTACTTGTAGTAGAGTTTCTCAATGAGAGATCATAGTAGTATGATTTCACTTCTATAACTGCTTCCACGGAAAATTTAAATTATTACAACTGAAACATCTCTGTTGAAGTTTCTTATCTGTTTGGCCTACACCCACAAAACTGTTGGTACTAGCACAATGGGCAATTTTATTATAACACTAATCTGACAGAGCAGCAATATAAGTCTCAGCCTCCAGAAATGATGGAACCAGGAAAGACAGAAGTGGCTGCAGAAGTAATAAATGTATTTAATTTCAGAGTGCAATTTGTCATTGTGTTCCTGTGCAGACCTATGAAATAAAGGGTAACCATCCCTGAGCAGAACACCTCACACAAGTACTGCCCTTTGAGACTGAAGCAGCGGAAGGGCAGAGACAGAGGCTGTGAGACAGACTCATAGGCAGGATGCTGTAGGCTGAGAAAGCTGCATTCCAGAAAGCCAGTCAGCAGCCTGAAATTCCTTGTAACCAGACTTTGATGCTGAGTTCCCCACTGGAAAGTTTACTGCCCCAAAATTATGTCTGGATACTGATAAAAGAGAGGAACTAGAGGCAAAAGTACTGGAATGAGTTGGGCTCACAGTCGGTGCCTTTAAGACTGAGATTGCTATCAGTGGCATAAACATCAGCAAACTCAAAAAGCAGCCAGGGCATCTATGAGTTTATACCTTCCTGGAAATGCTTTGCTCTTCAAATAGCACCCAGCAAAAAATCAAGTTTCCAATACCTTCATTTTGTTCTTACACTGCCTAATACACCCACCATGAAGCGATCTACAGTTCTAGAAACAGGGCATGCTCTCTTGGTTGTGTATAAAGGTTTTTCCACATCATTACTTTTAAAATTAATTTACATTATACTAATACAGTAGTAAAAAGTAATAGTTTATATCTCAAAGGATAGCACAGAATATGTGTTGAAGACACAAGAAGTACAAGTACCTTTATTTCTATCAGAACTTTTCACATGGTTTCTTATCAGCTCTTGAACTTACCCACAAAATAATGATTGTGTGACACAACGTACAGATCATGTCCTTCTCTGGATTCTTTATCCACTTCCTCAAAAGTTTTTAGTGGATTTATGAGCTCTCCAGCTGATACATCTGGAAAGTAGAGAATAAATGAATGGTTGGGGGACGTGAGGGGGATGGGTGTTTTGTTTGGTTGTTTCCTAATTTTAAGCAATATCTTGTGAAAAAATGATACTTCTTACCGCATTTCTAGTCAATCTATAGAAATCTTACAACATAATGACATGGGACTAAGGAAAAAACAATTACAGGAACTGAGATGAACATAACTGTTGCAAGAGAGCTACATGGTCAACACGTGTTTTACTCCAGTCTATGGAGGAAAGATTCACAGGTCAAGGAAACACCTTTTCTTAGACCTATTAGAATAGTTGGGAAAAGGAAGGTAAGTTATCAGCTACTTAAACAGTTCTCCAGGAAAATCTACAAAGACAGATCTGGAAGAGAGCCCAGAGCCCTACTAGTTACCAAATGTTCTCAGTTGCTTGTTTGTTCATTGCAACTGAAAAATATTAGTACATTTTTATGCCTTTCAATAACTGCTACAATAATAACTTTTCTGTTAAGCTGGAATTGTTGAAAGCTTATATAGAATATGTGCTAGATACTTAATTGCAGATTATCTTGTATTTAGAAGAAATAGGTTTTAACACTAAATTTTCCTACCTTGGACAACTTTTGTTCCAAATGTAGTATTAATTATATCCAAGCCCTCAGGTAACATAGCAGATTGATCATGTGATCTGCCCAAGGGTGCTTGACGATTACTAAAGTAGATTGCTTCTTTTCGGTCTTGCATGTTTTGTTGAAAATTAGATTTAGGAAGTGGATTTATCAATGAAGCTGCCTAAGGACATCACAAACAAAACAAGAGGGCGGAAAAACAGCCAATTTTAATCTTTCCCACATCAATATGGCTATCCCCTGACTATTAATTTACAAGCTCAGCTGATGAAATGCATCATAAAAGCCTATTTTGCTAATATAAATACCGTTTTTAGAAATTTGAACAATAATTATATGATAATTACATGATAAAATCACCAATGATCTCTTCAGTTGTTCAATTGCATCTTACAGAAATAATTTCTCAAGTAAATAATACACACAAAATAGTCTGACATATCCAAAACATCACTTTTTAGCTAAAAATATCAGTTTTAACCCAAAGGTAAGAAATAATACATAATAATTATACGGAATTATACGCACACTCACATAGCAGTTCTCTTGCTAAGAGCTCAACAGTTTTTGCATCTGTAATCAGTAAAGAAGAAAGCAGCAAAATTTGTGGGTAGGAGACTGTTCATTAACTTAAAAGTTGAAATGAAGTTAATAATTCAGCAGCTATTGCAAAAGTTATTTGATAAAAGTCACTAAACTTCAAGTGTTTTCCTATTCAATCATGCTAACTAAATCCTATGAACTGACTGAATTCAGATTCACAGTGGTGAAATGCAGCATAAATCACTCAGTTATGTAATTTTATCCCTGACTATGAAGAAATCAGTTGCTCTCATTAAAGACATTCTTAAGCTCTCCATTCTTAAACAAAAGTAAACGAGTCACTTACACTGAGTGAAGAACGTGACTCTATGCCATGTGTCAAGTGAGCTGCAATGTCAGGATCATCTGCTCTGCCATAGAATATTCTTTCAGCACCAGGAGCTGGATTTGTTGTATTTCGAAACTTTCGCACAGTAGTTGGAGTAATGGGCTACATATAAGGCAAAGCAAAAACAATTTTACATCAGATATTCACAAAATATTAATGAAAAGAAAACATACCGCATTTCAGTGCGATTCCATAGAGGTAAGAACAAAACATGAGGACGTTTCAGGGCTGTAACACGTGTGTACACTCCTGCAGATGCTGATATTTTGAACTTAAGGTCAAAACCAGCAACAGAAGTAACAAGAGTTGCTAAGTTTCAGCTCTCTGGTTCCATTTTTACCATGGATAACAGATTCTTCATGTATGTTTCATGAAAAGCAGATGTTACATTTATCAACTTCAGAAACCTTTCATCAGATTCACAACAATTCCACTATCAATGAAGCAATTTAAATTATTTTAAGCATAGTTTGGTGGCTTTAATTACCCTTTTAAAGGGAGAGCTGCTAGTTGAGGTATCTGTGTTTCAGTGCTTTCTGACTCTTCAGGAGCATCAGGAAGGTCCCCTTCCCATCGGGAAGAAGCACAATTCTGACGCACATCCTTACTAATGAAGAAGGGCCTCCATCAGAATAATAATAATTCTTAGTAATAATTGTATCATGAGAGAAAAATAGTCTAAACCAATCCTATTTAGTCCTGTCTAAACAGGCATGCTTATTTTGTAAAACATGCAGAGTGAAAAATAACTGCCAGAATTCCTTTACAATCCTATTCTCTATGATCCCCTGTGACAAAAAATAACACTTAAATAAACAATGTAGTTTCTAAAGAGAAGTGATGTAGAAAAAAATGACCAAGGTTTTGCTGATTTGGGGTTTTTTGTTTGTTTGTTTGTTTGGGGGGGTTGTTTGCTTGGGTTTTGTTTGTTTGTGTGGTTTTTGTGTTGTTTATTTTTTTTTTCACAGGCCCTGTCCCAAAGCACAATTGTTAATGGGAAATTATTACAGAAGTTTCCCCAGGGGTGTCTGAATAGCCAACTCACCCTGGGTAACACCTCAGCGAGGCAACTCGCAACCCCCTCGCCAGCGGGAAGCAGCTTTCCGGCCTAAACAATACAAGCAAAAAATAAGACATAAAAAAGACATAAGACAACAAACCCGTTGTACTAATGAGCACAACTAGCCCAACTGCCACCTGACACCTTGTACGAGATGTTGTCTAATTGCCCCTCGCTTTGATGAAAGGGGAAAGGGGCTGCGGGCATTTTGGGGGGCGGAGAGGGGGCACCGCAGGGAGATGCTCCCGCCTGCCNGCCTCTTCCTTCAGCCCGCGGCGAGACCCCGGCCTCAGCGGGGCGCGGAGAGGGGGCGGGCGGCCCCGGGGCTGCCGTGGGACCCCTTCGGCGAAGGCACTCACTGCCGACAGCTCGGGAAACCTGTCGGTGAACTTCCCCTCGTAGATGGGCCGGAGCTGCTCCGCCATGGCGGCAGGGGGGTCCGGCGGCCGTTTGCCCCGCTCGCCTGGTAACGGCGCGGCAGGCAGCGGTGGGAGCGTCGGCGTGGGGCGGCAGCGCGGCCGCCCTCACAGCCCGCCCGCCATCTCCATCACCCCGACATCCACTGCTCTCCTCCCTCACAGCCCG
>VZRU01014508.1:0-57389 GCA_013398155.1 Pedionomus torquatus | reverse complement strand
ACAACCCCATGCAGTGCTACAGGCTTGGGGAAGAGTGGCTGAAGAGCTGCCAGGAAGAAAAGGACCTGGGGGCGTTGGTGGACAGCCGGCAGACATGGGCCAGCAGGGTGCCCAGGCGGCCAAGAGGGCCAACAGCGTTCTGAGATACACCATGAGCAACGTGGTAAGTAGACCTCAGGATGAGATCATACCTCTGTATCATGCACTAGTAAGGTCCCACCTTGAGTTTTTTGTCCAATTTTGGGTTCCTTACCACAAAAAAAGACATTGGAGCAGGTGCTGGAGCAGGTCCAGAGAAGGGCAATGAAGCTGGTGAGGAGTCTGGAGAGTAAGTCTTAAGAGGAGGGGCTGAGGGTGTGTTCAGCCTGGAGAAAACAAAGCTCAAGAGAGCCCTCCCTCTCTACAATTCCCTGAAAGGAGGGTGTGTGTCTGTCTCCTCCCTAGTCACAGACAATGCACCAAGAGGAAACGGTTCAGATTGGATATTAGGAAAAATTTTTAGACTGAGAGGGTTATCAAACATTTCAATGAGCTGCCCAGGGAAGTGGTTGAGGCACCCTCCCTGGAGGTATTTAAAAAGTGGGTAGACATAGCACTTGAAGACATGGTTAAGTGACAGTTTTTGTCAGAGTTAAGTTGATAGATTAGATCTTAAAGGGTCTTTCAAACCTAGCCAATTCTGTGATTATATGACTAGTGAGCAGTCTTTTGAACATGATCTTTGATGTGGATCTTTGCTGTCATTTTCACACTAATAGCTCAGCGGATGTCATGGCCTGTTTTGTTTCTCCAACAGCTGAAGAGGAATCCAAGCCTGAGCTTTGTCAAAACCATCCACTTGGACAGTGCACGCTGGCCCTGCAGAGGTGGAAGTAGCGCAGAGCTGGACTGACGCTTTAACCTTCACCATATCTCTCCTTCCTCCCTCCCAGAGCTGTTTTGAGTGAGAGAGGTGTTTCTGTAGTCACAAAAAGAAGTCACTGATGCTCATGTATGACCTAAGTGTCTCACAGGCTGCTTTATGGAAATAGTCCTGCGGAGATACAGGCAAGCCAAGAATAAGCCAATGCACATAGAATGATTGGCACAGAAAGGGACCTTAAAGACCATCCAGTCCCTCTCCCTGCCCTGGACAGGGACACCTCTCACCAACCCAGGTTGCTCCAAGCCCCATCCAGCCTGGCCTTGAACCCCTCCAGGGATGGGGCAGCCACAGCTTCTCCAGGCAACCTTATCCAGGGTCTCGCTACAAACATAGTAAAGAGTTTCTTCCTAATATACAGTCTAAATTTCCTGTTTTTCAGTGTAAAATCATTACCCCATCATCTCATCACTGCACTGGGTCTGGTCATTCCTTTCCCTTCCTGGAGTAGAAGCCAAGGACTCTTTGGGCTCCATATGTCTCATGAAAACTACAAAGTATGCTAGAAGCTTCTGGGAGTGCAAAGGAATATTCAGAAAAAGGTTTTCCATTCACAATATAAATATGCTTGCAGCATATTATATCATGTTAAACAAAAACCAGCCTTAAACACTGCTCGTGCAGAACAAAATTCTTACCTACTTTTATTCCTTTATATACAACTAAGAGTAGAGAGAATAGTTTTTTACTTAATGATAGGATAAACCCTGCTAATCTAATGATTTTTCTGCCAGCAGTGTGCTCATCTCAGCACTCTCTGTTGGCTGGGGTAGACGTGGTCTTTAATGTGCAATGAAAACCATGTCGTGTCATGTGAAGTCATGGGTAGGACCTGCCTCTTTGGAAGTGGTGGACATGGTCACAGTTCTAGTCACAGGCTGCTGTGTTTGTGACCAGGCTGCCCACACTTCTCACTGTCAACGGATAATGCCAAGTCGAAGAACATATAAACCAGAACCAAAGATGGCAGATAGCTACAGAAGAGCGGGAAAGAAACAGTAAGCCAATTTTGAGCAGCTCAAGGTGTAATGATGGCAGTTCACCCTCTGACATCCCAAGACTGTGACTGTCACAAAGGACCCTGAATGTGATGAGGATGAGGGAGCTACAGGGGTTATATACAGCAGTGATGACAGAGTATAAAACTCCAGAGGAGGACAGCAGCCCAAAATGAACACGAGGTAAAAGAACAATTGGCACAGATGAATAAAAGAGGGCAGAAAATAATGACATGGAAAGAAGGAATATTAGCCCTCTACTCCACTCTCACGATAACCCATCTGGAATACTGTGGCCAGCTCTGAAGTCCTCAGCACAGAAAGGGTCCAAGGATGGCAATGAACATGCTCTGATTGCTGGAGCTCCTCTGCTCTGAGGACAGGCTGAGAGAGTTGGGGCTTTTCAGCATGCAGAAAAAAGGCTCAGGGGAGATGACAGAGTACCGTGCAGTCCCCAAGGAGCCTCCAGGAAAGCTGAGGTGGAACTCTTGATCAGGGAGTGGAGCCATTGGCAAGGGGGAATGGTTTTACCTGAAGGAGAGGGGGTGTGTGTTAAACTAAATATTAAGAAGAGAGTCTTTGAGGGTGGAGAAACTCTGGCCCAGGTTGCTCAGAGAAGCTGTGGCTGTCCTATCCATGGGGTTGTTCGAGGCTAGGTTGGAGGGCTTTGAGCAATGTGGTCTGGTGGGAGGAGTTCCTGAACATGGAAGTGGGTTGGAATTGATTTTTTGTGAATTTTTTTTGAGTCTGTGATCACCAGGAGGTACTGCCTACTGATTGTCAAGGGGAGGAGGCAGGTGCTTGAAATGAGAGGGAGGCAGCCAGAGCACTTCTCCCTTTGCCGAGGGGACCTCGCTTACCAGGAAGTGCTTCAGGATGCAAGAACATGGGGCCCAGGGGAAAACACCCACCCTAGGTGTCCAGAGGGAAGGGAGCCTGGAGCCAGCAGAGAATGGCCAAGGAGCTTGACCGTAGCCATACTGATTGCAGTTATTTGGCGGGGGGGGAACCCACGGGGCTCCTGGGGCAGTGATGGGTTGAGTGAAGGAGCTCATCAGGAGGGTGGCCTGCTAAATTCAGCAGGTTTTGCCCCTTCCCCACACAGGAGAGAGACCCTTCCAGTCACTCTGCATGGAGCAGACACCCCACCACTCGATAGCCCATGGGATGGAACAGATTTTTCCCCTCCACAACATGCCCACCTCACGGAGATGATAGCCCTGCATTTCCCCTCCTCTCATGGAGCAGATCTCATACACCTCCTGAATGGATGGCATCACCATCACGATGTTGAAGCCACGGTGTAGTTCCATGGTCCTGGGAATAACTTTTTCTCCATAGGCCATAACCTGGACTTTGGGAAGAGTTGCTGTACCTGATGCCTTCATTCAGACTTGCTGTCTATCTGGTGAGGAGTCAATAGGCCTTACACTCAGCACAGTATATTCACTCAGGTTTATTTTTATTTCTCATAGCTCGTTCTTAGGGTTGGCTAAATGTGTCAATGTCAAAGATCACATAAATGCACACACTGAAGCAAGTAATAACTATCTCTATTGGATGCGAAGTCTATATTGTAAGCGAACCTGCTGCAGCTCCGCTCAGGGACATCATTCCAATGATTTCTAGATATAAAAAAAAAAAAGAGGAAAATGTAGAGGTTATTGGAGCATTTGATTTGTGAGGTTGCTTCAGGTCTGTGGATATTGCAAATGTTCTGCCATATGAATGGCAAAAAAGACCTAGATTCTTAGCATAGATCACACTTGTTCTGGCTCTTGGGAGACACAAAGAAGAACTTTCAAAAATCACTGGGTTTGTTTAAGTGTCAATTTCTGGCCTTCCTTTATGAGGCTGCTGCAGAACAAGCAAGGAATGAAGCTGTGGCTGCCACGTTTTAGGGCAGATCTTTGTGTCATATCCATCTCTGGAGTTCTCCAACTCACCTGTCCTCCAATGTCACGGCTTTTGGCTCGCAACTTGTTAACCTGGCATTCAGCAATATCCGCTCGTTCTTCAGCCTCTTCCAGCTCGTGCTGGGTCTTGCAGCATCGTGAGAGGTTAGTGTTCGCTTGTTCTTCCTGCAAAGCAGTGTCGTCACTGACAGACCTGCCATCGCTCCATTATCCTTCACCCAACACCCTGTGGCTGCAATAATATCCTGGAGCTCACAGGAACATCCCTGCTCTGCCAACACCCCAAGCACTTCTATCAGTACTGTCACAACATGAGCCCTCTACTGGGGACAAAATCATTAGTCCTGCTAAGCTGGCAGACTTGGCTAGCATGACTCCAAAACTGCCACGACTCCAGCATAATTAAGTCTCTGATTGTTCTGTTATGAGCCATAAGTCTTTAGCAGGGAAGGTTTTTAATGGCTTTAAAGCCAATGGCCACACCTGTCCTATCAAACTGGCTCTTCAGTTGTTTTAATGAAGTCGGGAGCCCATGCCTTTTAGAAATCTCCGCCCGGGACACACAAAGACTTAAAAAGGTCCTGCACTCACAGCTTCCTCAGCCTGTTTCTTGTACGCCTTCACTTTTAACTGCAGCTTGTCCACCAGATCCTGGAGGCGGAGAATATTTTTTTTATCCTCTTCAGACTGCAGGAAGTGAAAAAAACCAAGTCAGCCTCAGAGGATGGATGGGGTGATGCACAAGGGAGGGCAGAGGGTTTGATATACCTGATAGGTGAGCTCCTTCAGCCTTCGCTCATACTTGCGAATCACTTTCAGTGATTCTACTCCCCGTTTCTGCTCAGCATCAAGCTCATTTTCTAATCCATTGATCTGAAATACAGCATCATGATGAAGACAGCAAACTGCAGAGAATGGCTGCCCATCCTGACTCAAGAGCCTGGGAAATGGGGTTCTGCCAACTAGTGCTGCAGACAGTGCAGCTTCCTGCAGGTGCTTCTCGGTCTTAGAATCATTAAGAACTGTTTCCTGGGCTATGTTAGTAGTGAGACATTCTGTGAATCCATACTTATTTATAGAAGGGATATAGATGTGCACACCTGGAACATTTATAGCCAAATTTAAGTTTAAATATGTCACAAAAGAGGACAATGTCTGTCGATGTTCACAGATAAGAGGGGGAAACCTATTTAACTTGCAACTTTGGAGTCGAGCTCACAGTATGAATAGTCCCTAACAACAGAGCACAGCTCCCTACCTCTTCTGCAGTGTACAGAAGTCAAAACTAGACTCTAACTGTATTTTATTTCCGTGTTGATATTTCAAAGCCAAGAGCACCGATCCCCCAGCCAGTTTTGCTGCATTTTGTTACTGCTGAAGAGCATGGTAATGGCTCAGGTCATTACCATCAGTACTTTCGTTGGGTACTCTGCTCCAAGAGTGGCGGCAGAACAGAATGCTGAGGGACATCAGGTGGCACATCTGGGCCTGTTCACTTCAGTACATCTATGAACTTCCTGATTTCTGATACGTTTTTCAACCTTGTGCCATGTACTTAAGTGCATGTGTCACAGTGTGCATTTTTATGAATAACCACACGGAATACCTCTTGGTCACTCCTGTCATGGTTCTGAAAAGGCTGATCATCTGCCCTTCAACCATATCCTCTCCAAATGAGAATCCAAGCCTCTTTTTCTCTTCAAAGTCTACACACTGGATACTGTGCCCTGGGTTCTTCTTTAACTGACAGGTCCATCTTATGGTGCAGAGAACAGAATTTGCACGTGATAAGTGATGTTCTTTTTATAAGAGCAAGAACTCTCTTTTGATCTCAGTGCCTTTCCTAGTGAAGCTCAATTTTCTTTTCTTTTTCTCTTTTGGGTTTCTTTTGCTTCTTCTGCACATAAGACAAAGATGATCTTTGATCATATAGCGTCTGAGGCACGTCATGGATGATACAGACCTCCTGGCTGAGCTGTAACTGCCAGTTTCAAGCTTATGCCCAAGTAAGTGGATCTTAAATTATTTTGCCCCAGATAAATTAGAGTGTATGTATATCTGGATGTCTGTCTCCCACCATTTTGCCCACCCACTTTTTATGCCATCTTTGTGGTCTTCACTCGCAATGCAGCCTACGACTAATTTGTGTAACTCATCAAACCTGGTTGTCCCATTCCAAGGAGGTTACACCAACAAAAGGCCCACTCAGGAATTTAGCCCTAGACTACCCTTGTCTTTACCATACCCTCGCCTCTAGTTTCTGGAGTTGCTTCTTTCCACCCTTCAGAGCCAGCTGCTCAGCCTCATCCAGACGGTGCTGCAGGTCCTTCACCGTCTGGTCCAGGTTTTTCTTCATCCTCTCCAGGTGGGCGGCCGTGTCCTGCTCTTTCTTCAGCTCTTCTGCCATCATGGCTGCCTAGTATTAGGGCACAGTCATGTTACAAATATACCCCCAGTCCCTTGCAGATCTGCAGTCACCATAGGAAAGATGTGCACCTTCACGTTTTCCGTCATTGCTGTGGCTGCTCTAAGGGTCTGACATTTAAAGAAGCTAGCCTTTGCTTAATATCTTTATTTCTAAAACTACTCTGCTTGGTAGTAAAGGCAGGGTTTATGACAAGAGAAAAAAAAATATATGGCATGCAAATGACTCGGGACAAAAGTTTAATTTCCTCCAAGTCAGGGGAAATTAGAGGCATCTTGAAGTACCACCAGCAAGTACCGTTCGTCTCTGGGTTTTCAAATGAGTTTGAATATCTTGTCATTTGGTGGCTAAATTTGCTGGACTCAGACTTCTAAGAAGCTTTTGTTAATGGAATGGGATCTTGTGCCTGCTGAGATCTTCAGAACCCTGGATGAACTGCTACCAATGCTACAGAGCAGAGGGGAACTTGCGGCACTGCTGGTGGTGGGCAGTCAGGACCAGACACAGCTCTTCAGGCCAAGAGGCACCATGAAGAGAGGAAGGGACAGGTTAATCCTTAGTGTGAACACTTTCTGCTTCTTTTTCTTATACTTTTCATAGCTAATCCTAAGATTTATGTCTTTTGATGCTGTAGATCTGCAGTGTTATGTGAAACACTCCTACTCCCTTTAATTTTTACGTGACTAGTATTTGTATAGGCGTACGTATGAGTTTAATTTTAGTTTATTCCTTTTTTTTTTTCTCTGTCTAAACAGGATTTGGTTTGACCACGCTTTTCCTATCACAATTTATCCTGTTCTATCCCGTTGGTTAAATTTATCCTGGCAGCAAAAGTCAATGTGGGTATGGGAAAGAGGAGGCAGAATGCTTCTTCAACACAGAGTGCCAGCAGAACATGAGTAGAGGACCTCAACTGAAGGGCCCTCCAAGGTCAAGCAGCAGAGCAGAGACTGTGTGATGCCCGTGTGGGAGGTGCTGCTTCTTGCCACTCTTTTCTGATCCTATGTTGAACACTTGGTTCTCTTCAATCCAATTACTCCTTTCCAAAGTATAAAAGTAACTGCGGTAGTATGAAGTATAAGAGAGGCAAGTAAGAGGACTTACATCTGTAACAGCTTTCTTTGCTTTCTCCTCTGCATTTCTAGCTTCCTGAATGTTGTCTTCCAGTTCACTCTGCAAATGAGTAATGTCCACTTCCAGTCTCTTCTTGGTGTTGAGGAGACTTGTGTTCTGTTAGGATAGCCAGAAGATGTGTCATCCCACCCATTTCAGGCCATTCCCCCATAGCTTAAATGAGACTGGAGATACCAAACACCTGCGAGTGGAGAAGCTGCACTCTCTCACTGGCATCCGTCAGCTCCTGCTCGGAAACTTTCCGGGCTCGCTCTGTCTGCTCCACAGCAGCTCGCATCTCCTCCATTTCTGTTGTCATCAGATTGTTCCTACGCTCTGCCATAGCAAGCTGCTCCTTCAGGTCATCATTCTCTCTCAAGACATCAAGTAAATGGAGCTGGGAATCCTTTGAGAAGAAAGTAAATGGAGAGCCAGAGACAACCAGAGAGCGTGGCAAGGATGTGTACAACAGTAGACCTCATGGTCCCTACCTTGAGTTGCCCTTGCACAGCTTTGAGGTGCTTCTGTGTCTCTGCTACCTGATGGTTAGCATGGCTCAGCTGTATCTCCATATCATTCAGATCTCCCTCCATCTTCTTTTTCAGCCTCAAGGCATCATTTCGGCTTCTTATCTCAGCATCCAGCGTAGTCTGCATAGACTCTAATACCCTCTGGTGATTGCTCTTCAGCTGTTGAATTTCCTCGTCTTTTTCTGCACACCTTCTGTCAACATCTGACTTCACCTGGTTCAGCTCCAGCTGAACACGTAAGATTTTTCCCTCTTCGTGCTCTAAAGATCCCTGGCAAAGTTGAAAATACATAATTTTTCTCAGTTGGGAAATATCGATGCAGAATATTGCTGCTTTGGAATTAGTAATGCAGATGTATTAAGCTTTAGAAAAGACATAACTCTAAGCCTTAGAAAAGGCATAACTCTGAATAAAAATAACTGCTATTCAGCTTATCTGGGTTTATCACTAAGTTAGGAATGAGACTCCTTAGGAATTTGCCTCCTCTCTAGCAAGCTCTGGGTACTGAGGGCTATATTGACACTGCAGAGACAATAAAAAAAAATAAGGGTGATTATGTAAAATAGGGCAGACAACCTCAGGCTGAGAAAAGTCCCCCCTCCTCTTGTCAGCTCAGCCAGCTGACTTCTTCTACTTAGGGGCTCTACAGTTAGTCCCAACCCAGTGACTGTGTGGGCATCTTCCCCTTCCAGGCAGCCTTTTCCCTCTGACACTATCTTCAGATGTCTAGGAGCTAGAAGCCTCCTCTTTACAACCAGTGGCCAGAAATAAGAACATCCACAGAATAAAACAGTTGATGTAGCCTTGGCATCTCTTTTAAGAACAGACCCTACAGAGATGCTTATTTCTTCTTTTTGACTCTAGACTGAGGTTACAGCAACTAATTCAGAATTAGCCTCGTGTAAATATCGGCAGCTGTATGAACTAGGGCAGATGTGTTTGCCGCACCACTGTAAGTCTTCCTTCTGCTGCCCAGCCATCTACTGTGATCTAAAGATAGTTGATGTGTCAGTTATTTTTTATTTCTTTTCTACCTATGAAGAGATAGAAAATAAGGCAAGGGTCATTGTGGAAGTAGACAGCAAAAATATAAAAAAAGTCAAATCTCGTTACTGAAATCCCAACTGCCTATAAGGCAGTCAAGAAAAAGATGGAAAAGATTGTCAGCTATAGATCAAAATCTTCATCCTTGGAAATCATAAACAAGAACTATTCAAAACTTACATCCACCTAATGTATCTTTGAAGTCAGCCTTTCTTTGTGCTAAAGACCTTCTCTAAATCATTTCCAAGGTAAGTTAATTCTGTGTCTCTGTGTTTGAGCTGTGTCTTAGGTGTAGTATAGGCAAATCTCTAAGGTATTTTTGGGCCACTCAAATATGTCCATTTAGCTTTTCCAAGACACAGTCAGAACAGATAGGGAAGAAAAGGCAGAACCCAGACAAAGAAAGAACAGAAAGAGCTGCAATCTGGCATGGACTGAGAAGAACATTTAACGTTCTAAAGATCTGAGAAATACCTAAAGCCAGTAAGAAAGATGGAGGGACCATGGTTTTCTAAGGCCTGGTATGCAGTGTATGTCAGCAAAGACTTAAAAGCAACAGTTGCATCCCCAGCAACCTCTCCGTGTTCTTTAGAGCCCATGTCCTGTAAACTGAGTCCTCTTTGATGAATTACTGATGCCTGTTCACTGAAAGTGGAGGAACTAATCTTAATTCAACATTCAATTTTCTTCCAAAAGCAGATAGTATCAAGAATATGTTAAAATATGGATTACACGTGGTCTGAAAATACCCTTAATTACTTTGACAAGAGTTTTGAAAACCCTTCCAGGGTTTTGAAATACAAATAACCCCTTTTTCAGTCTTTCAGAAAGCAAATTGAAATATGTAGTGCCACTTAAGCTAAATGGTAGTCTGGGACTGCGTGGTTTTGTGCCTGAGAGCACAGCATGGAATGCCATGGATAGAGGAGCCATCTCTGTGCTATCAGCTTGTGCTCTCATGCTGCAGCTTTGTGATAGCATCATAAAACCCAATATGTGTAATCACCAAATTTTCTCTTTTTTTGATCTCTCTTTTTACTAGGGACACTTGCCTCTGCCTCTTCTAATGCGACTTGAAGGTTACACTTCTCTTGCTCAATTTGCTTCTTTGCTTTCTCCAGTCCATGAGTGATTTTTCCGTATTCAGAAATTTGTTCGGTCAGATCAGCAATTTCCTCTGCAACACACAAAGCACACATTTGACTCCTATTAGGTAATATTGTCTATGGACCTGTACTTGGTGGGAAATGGGAGTGATGGATGTTATAATAACGTAGTGCGATGTAGCAGTGAGGGGAGACTTGTCTCCTGTGCAATTTTTATTTCTGAATACCTACTATTTTCAGGTCAGTGCGCATTAAGAAAACGAGAGCCACGAACTCAGTTGAGCTCAGAGATTAATGTGATCTTCCTCTGCGTAATGAAATCATGTCTCCAGAGATGGTCCAGCTTGACTGCTCTCTTTATCCTCAGATACTCCCCAGGAATCATGAAGGTCACCAAAAGGAAACGAGTTGTTTCCTTTATATAGTTATTTTGCTTATGTTAAATGGCAATCATCTTATGCCATAGCTGCATGGTCCTCCAAAAATTAGGAGGACATACGTAGCCTTCCAGAATCTTTTTTTCTGGCAGTGGCAGAAATAATGTGAAAAACAAAAAGAATATCTGGTTTCATCATAATATCAGTCCATTCAGTTAATTTGGTCCCTAGTCATGAAAGAGATGATGATGGTAGGAAAGTAGGAAGAATAACATCAGGACATCGGATGCTGTAATAAGCAGCAGGCTTGTGACTGTGAGCAGCTGAACAGAAAAGAAAGTTACTTAAACTGAAATTTGTGAGAAAAGAATAAGAACAAAACACTGAGAAGAGGCAGAGGTCTGATAACCCCCGAACATCTCAGGACTCAAGGTGAATTCTGATGGAGATGATGATGGAGCTACCAGAGAGCTGAACTTACGCTGGAGGTTCTTATTTTCCCGCCTGACAGTCTCAGCCTGGTCGAGCATTTCTTCATAGGCATTCTTCATACGGAAGATCTCAGTGCTAAGAGAGCGAGACTCCTTCTGGGCAGCTTCCAGGTCAGTCTGACTCTCCTGGTACTTCTGCTTCCATTCAGCGAGGACCTGGAGTGACAAGACTTTTCAGAACTGACCTTTTCTGTACCATTCCTGTCTGTGCACATCTACAGTAGAAGGACTCAAATTACATGGCCTTTTTTTACACTCTTGTTAGAAACTGTTCCCTCCCTGTGAAAAATCAATTGACTCTGGTATGTACTCTGGCTGTTTTTGTGGAAAAATTAAAATTACCCTCTTCAGCCAGCACTAATGTACTCTCCAAGTTCTCGGACAGAGGTTTGGTTTGACAGCAGTTGACACAATGTATTGATTCTGAATGAGGCTGTGTGTGATCTTCTTTATTATTGTAGGAACCACTTGTCTTCTCATCCACCCACCGAGACTTTGCTAATACAACCGTGAAGGCCATATTTTTTATTTTTTTTTTTGAATAGTGGCCCAATGCACAAGGCTGTGCTGAGGCACAGGGCTATGGAGCATCACTTGGGCAAAGAGTGGAGAATCTGTTAAGTCTTATTAAAGGCAGTGAAAGCTGGAATTGTGGAAAGGGGTCCGAGGCTCTTCCTATCCCAAATACAAGACTGGCAGACATAGCATCAAGAAAAGTCAGGGCTTGTTTGCTTACTTGCAAATACTTGCTGTGTATTTTTGAGTAAAGAATAGAAATAAATCCTCCATTCTCCCTTGAGAAGACCATGTTTTTAAAGGTACGTTATTGTTTGCAGCTGTCATCAGGGATTACTCACACTGTGACATTATCATCATCACTTGTCACATGATGCTCCTTACCATAGCTTTGCTTTCGATAAAATGTAATTTATCTTATTGTGAGTGCAGAACTTCTGTAATTTAAAAATCTGGCACGGTATATAAAATGTATAACAACATTCAGCTATGGTAGGTTCTTTGAATGAACCTTGTCAAAGTTCTTCTGCTTCTTATCAAATGCTGCACAAGCTGCATTCGACCTCTCCACGTCAGTCATGATGTCATCAACCTCCCCCTGCAGCCTTTGCTTTGTCTTCTCCAGTGAAGCACATTTTGAGTTTACTGCCTCAATCTGCTCCTCTGACACCTGCAGGCGCTGAGTGAGCTTCTTTCTGCAGGAAGAGACAACCAGAAATGGAAGAATGAAAATTTTGATCTTCTCATAAAAATGGGCAGGAAGACAGTTTTTCATCGGGGGAGATGGGCAAACAGAGCAACACAGAAAGCTATGATGTGAACAGTGAGCATTGATAGCAGCGTGTGATGACAGTGTGCCTAACTGGTGCATACTTACACAATATGTAGACTACTCCAACATGGAGAGGAACCAGACTTTGTGTAATTTTACCTATCCAGGCCAAGACTGCCCCTGCTCTGGCTTTGCAGTCTGCAAAAGTGTATTTAAACAATTGCGAAGAATGTGATTTCTTAAAACTATTTTTGACTGAGCTGTTAGTTCTCCTTTCTGGAGGCATTCCCATAACTCTTCTCCTTCTGCTCCCTTAAAACTCCACTTCCCCGTTTAACCCCTAAAACATTACAAAGGACACTGCTTTGCATATTCTCCCAACAAGTATATTGTGGTGTCTGTTAGCTGATTCTCACATTTACATTTAAATATCCTTCTCCTTGCTCCAGACCATCCCTAAACGTACTTGGCCTCCTCCAGCTCCTCCATGCGCTGAATGGCGTCCGTCTCGTATTTGGTTCTCCACTGGGCCACCTCGCTGTTGGCCTTGGACAGGGCACGCTGCAGCTCCCCCTTGGCCTCCTGCTCCTCCTCATATTGTTCCCGGAGCAAGTCACAGTCCTGGCGAGCAGACTGCAAGGCGTGGGCCAGGGCGTTCTTGGCCTGGGTAGTTAAAAGTATACAAATTGCCAATAGATTAACTATTTGCTACTCAATATTTTTTCCTGTATGTTGATAAAACCCTCTTAGCTCCCTCTAGAAGTGTAACTGTTGCTCGAAAAACAGAAAGAACAAATTCAATAACATCAGTGACTCTGTGTGCAAGATTCAATGTGGTTAAAGAAGATCAAGTTCTTCTCCACCCTATTGGAGTCTCAACGAACCTTTCAGACAAAGCAAAGAGTCAAGTGGGAATTATCTCTCAAAAAATTTCCCTGTAAGCTTTTCAGGTGGAACTGGGACTTTAGCTGAATGTGGAAGAAACTATGAAATATATTGTGTCATCTAACACAGGGTACATATGCCCTCTGATTTCTTTGGGTGGTGCTGTGTACTTTGCCTCAATGATTCCCATAGCAGTAAGGAAAGCACACAGAGCTATTTCCATTCACTTCTCCTATGATTTTCCACTTCAGAAAACTTGATAACAAAGGCTTAAAACTGTCTTACTTAATTAATTTGTAATATGTCTTCTAAGTTTTCTTCTCCAAGGCAATGTTCAAAATTTTTACTGTTATATCTCCATTATTCTCTGAGGAGAAATCTCATTTATCATTTCAGGTTACTGATATATTTTACAAATTTTCAGTCCAAATTAAAATATGTAACCTGATTTTCTTCCTCTAGGTGCCTCTTCAGCTCTTCAGACTGCTGAGTCAAAGCATGTTTGCCTCGAGTCAACTGAGAAATCAAGGACTCCTTCTCCTCCAGTTGCCGAGTAAGTTCGCCTAACAAGAAAATGTTAATTTTTCTGGATGGATAAAAGAAACATAAAATATAAAAATAAGAAAAGCTAGTCATTTGGAAAAAAAAATTCAAAATATATTGTGATAAAAGGAAGAGAGAGTAGCAATTTCTTTACCACAAGTAGAGAAAATATAACAAAAGTTGTAGTGACACAGTGAACAAAATATTCATTTTGATGGACAGTGCTGCTTTTGTTTGAGTTTGTTTCCTTGGGTGGCATTTTGACTGCCACTCTGAGAAAGTTCTACAATATGAGTTTTGTTCAGATCACCCAGTGATGAATATATTAAAATAGAGAGGCATATTTAAATACTTATTACCATATAGTACTTAATACCAATACTTAATACCATACAGCAATTACATTTAGTCTAAAGACACACCATTCTCAGTCTGTAGATGGGTTTTCTGCATGTTCAGATCATTTATTAGTCGCCTATGTTCATCGTCTTTGGTTCTGACTTCACTGAACTGGTCTTCAAGAGATCGGCACATTTTTTCCAGATTGCTCTGTTAAGAGATAGAGACATATCCTTCAGCTCATCAGCTTGTCCAGAATGTATGGTAGTCATGAGAAAAATGGTAGTTATGGGAAGTGTTTCTTCCTATGCAGCCACCTTGGCTTTGGAGACAGCCTCCATGTTACTGGCCAGGTCGTCAATCTCCATCTTCAGCTCACTCTTCTCCTTCTCCAGCTTCTGCTTCACTCGCTGCAGGTTGTCGATCTGCTCCCCAAGCTCAGCCGTGCTGTCCGCGTGCTTCTTGCGCAGGGCGGCAGCCGTGGCTTCGTGCTGCAGCGTGGCCTCTTCGAGGTCGCGACGCATCTTCTGAAACTCTGCCTCACGCTTCTTGTTCATCTCCAGCTGAGCTGCGGTAGCCCCTCCTGCTTCTTCCAGGCGCTCGCTGATCTCCTCCAGCTCCCTGGAGAGGTCAACTCTGTGCTTTTCAGTCTTAGCACGTATTGTACGTTCGGCCTCAATTTCCTCCTCCAGTTCCTCTATTCGGGCCTGTGAAAGTCAGTAGAGAACTTCTGAACAGACAGATCCGAAATTACCAGTAAGGAATGAAGTGCAGACATTGACATCCATTTATATCGCTACCAGGAACTTCAGTGCATTCTGTCTTAGGACAGGCAATATTCAGTTTTAGAACAATAGTCAATAAAGTCTGGTATTTTTTCTTAAGTTATAGCTCAGAATGAATTTACTATGTTATGAACAATCTAATAAATCAATATCCTAAGCAATAAGAGGTAGTACTGTATATACATAAAGGAATGTGACTTAGACTTTTCCAAAGGTGAGACCAGAACAAAGTAATGTTTTCTCTTCAGCAACAAAAAAACATCTAAGGAATATAAGGATGAGAAACCATGGGATAAAATCACTGAAGAGAACTATACCACATTCTTGTTTTCTTAGACAAGGAGTACTCAGTGGCTTTGGTAACTGCTATAATTCTTCATCTGATGTATTTTTTAAAGCTTGCCCAAAGCTACACTTACATGGCTATGGAAGGTATTAGGTTAGAGTTGCTGTAAAATTGCTCCGAGATGGGGACAGCACCCAGAGGTCATGGTTAATTGTTTTATTCATGTGTAGGATATTTCTGTAGAACTCTCAAAGAATAACTATTAATTCTAAGAAACTTCTGCTTGGTGACTAAAATGTATCAGAAACCTTACCTGAAGCTCCTTAATTTTCTTTTGCAACTGAGAACTTTGTGCCTGTTCATCTTCAATTTTACTTTGCAACTGGCTAATTTCAAAATCCTTCCTGTTAAGGACCAAGAATGTAAATTGAACATGGTTAAGATAAAATTTAAACTTTAGAATTCAGAGCATAAAAACCCAAATGCAATACTTTTTCAGCCTCTCGTCCATCTGTTGTTTATCATTTTCCAGATCCATGATGGAATCCTGAGACATTTTCAGATCTCCCTCCAGCTTTTTCTTTGCTCTTTCAAGGTCCATTCGCAGTTTCTTCTCTTGTTCCAGAGATCCTTCAAGCTAGAATGTGGAAAAGATACTTTGAAAAATGTAGAGTCTTTAAAGTAACTATTTTTCATTTAAACATCTAACTAGATTTGGTAAGTGACAAATAGGAGAAAACAATTGATATAATTCTCATTTCCACATCTGCTACACTACTGCTGCAAGATAAGAGCTGCCCTTAATATTTAATATTAATAAACTGTCCACAGCTACAATACATGGTTGAAGGGAAGCTTTTTAAAATAATCCGGAAATTCAAATTTTCCGGTTGCTAACATACAGACTGCTAAATATAGGCAAATTGCCCGTGCTCATGGCTTCCTCATAGCTATGTGTATTGCACAGTGAGAAGCTGCAAATAACTCCGCATCATATTCAAACTGCCGCAGCTGTACTGCTCCAGCTAGTTGGGTCACAGAGGTCTGCAATGTTGAATACCCAATGATACATATAAATAGGGTGGGGGAAGGTAAACGATGGAATGGATTCCAGAATACCCCATCATCTGGCAATATTTTATTAGCTTAATTTATTAACGCTGCTTTATGTGTTGTTTGAACTCTCAAATATAGTTTTGTAGTCTCTCCTAAACTGTCAGAGAATCCCCCTGTGCAAACCAAATAATTTCTCTTACATCATCTACTTGCTGCTCCAGTTTGGCTTTGGTTTTGGTAAGAGTGCTGACTTTGTCTTCCTCAACTTGCAAGTCATCCAGGGTCTGCTGGTGGGCTTCCTGGAGGGCTTTTTTCTCCTTAGTGAGTTTAGAAATATTTTCATCCAGAGCT
Organism: Pedionomus torquatus; assembly: GCA_013398155.1. NCBI lineage: Eukaryota > Metazoa > Chordata > Aves > Charadriiformes > Pedionomidae > Pedionomus > Pedionomus torquatus. Next base: position 40,934 of record VZRU01014508.1, on the reverse strand, counting down.
GCCATCTCTTCAGTAAGATTCTTTACCTGTTAGACAGCCAGCATCCACACTATAAGGGAGGAGTACCTCGAGAGATGACATACTGGGAACAGAGTCAATGCATCCCCGCAAAATTTTGCATTGTTAGACTAAATATTCTCCACAGAATTTCTAGATAGTTCATAATGAGTGTAGCAACAAGCATTATGCCTGACAATCAGCCCTCTCCGATCCTTTAACAGTAAAAATTCTTCTTTTTGTTTTTTAGTACCATCCCCATCCTCCCAAATTCTATAGTGCTAGATCTTCACTTGCCTCCTCAAATTTTCTCTATGGGGTTTACAAAAATTCTCTGAGTTGATCTTTCTCAAAAAAAATATTTCCAGTAAGCTATAAATTTTGTAGGCAGGGAGCTGTAAAGTCTCAACGGGAGAGCTTCTTTAAAGACCTACCGTCAACTGAGTGGCATAAGTTAATTTTTCCATTTCAAATTTAATAAAACACAATAGTAGGACAAAGAATCTTGATCAGTGATCAGAAATTTATGGCAGGAAGTGCTGTAGGGGATGATGGATATACCAGCTCTAGCTTGGAATCTTATTCCTTGTGGATCATTGGAACTTTGTACTCGAGCAACCTCGTTGCTAGTGCCTCGTTGCGAGGTGCTGTGCCTGACCAAGTTGTCTTTTTCAGATGGCAAGGTCTGACCATGGGTACAAGAAACACCCACTGTGCTACATGTGACCCTGATTTTGGACAAAATCATAAAACCCAGCAGCAGCTAGATTTCCTCTGAGCCTTCGTATAGAAAAGTCGAACTCATCTGTTCTTATAGATTTCGGATCCAGCATTGTTCTTGCTGGCAGTGAAGGGAACTTTATAGTATCTCATCTATGTGAGTCCTCCTTCCGCAGCAGGACTGACCACATTCATATAACTTGAGAGTTATAGTTTATATATCTCAGTTCCATCTCTTCACATTGTTTGTTGAGATGTATGTGAATAGACCCGTGCTACCACTGTGAGGTAAATGTGTTAGTGACCACCTGATATAGACTCTTCTTGCTGCGCTGTCAATCTTAACTTTAGTAATCAGGAAGAACTCCCAAAATTTTGTAAAGTCAGTGGAGGGAAATGTTGTCCATCCTGGGCTTTCTAAATATAAGAGAAGTAAATGAAAATATTTGATTTCTGCAAAACCAATCCTCTTCAATGCTTGTGAGAAAGAACCATTATATCCACTCTGTGCTGAGATACAATAAGCTGAGTAGTTCTCCATTTTTCACAGGGGATACAAATATACGGCAGCCTTATATATAGTCAAATATGGAAACCCTGTATTAGCCACTATAAGAATATCTTAAGCCTTTTTGATCTGTCACGGAAATTTTTTTCCTAATAGGAAGCTATCACTTTATCAAAACAATTTCTATAACAGGTGATTAAGAGGTAAAACCTCTGCTTTGCACCTGGTCGCTCATGTATCACTTAATTTCAGAGCACTTCAGAATGACTGCAACTTTCCAGAATACTGAAAACAATCTGGGGAATTCTTTGTTACCTTATTCTCAGTTGCATGCTTCTCTTTTTCCACCTTGGCTAAGGACAGTTCAAGATCATCAATATCTTTCTTCAGCTCAGAGCACTCATCTTCAAGTTTCCTCTTCTTTGATAACAGTTCAGCGTTCATCTCCTCATCATCCTCAATTTTTTCACTTAGTTCTTTAATTTTAGATTCCAGCTGGATTTTACTTTTGATGAGTCCTTCACATCTCTCTTCAGCATCAGCTAGATTTTCACTCTCCTGTCAGAATATATAGAGGGAAAATTAACATAAAAATTACAAAAGGCCACATAGGTTCAAGCACCATCTCCATGAGGCTGATTGCAAAATTCAGGGCAGAATTTCCTTTGCACGTGATTAAACCATGAGAAATTTGTCCTACATAATCATGACTTTGTTAAGTGATCTATGCTCCCATAGTTGAGACACCTTGTTTCAGCTGGTCAGATGGTTTGACTCTAATAACATGAAATGAAGTCACAGAGTTTGTTCATAAAAAAAAAGAGCGCAAATAATCAGTGGGATATCCTGATAGAAAAGCAAACTGAATTTAGTAGAAGCAGGATCTTAGCTGTGGGTTTGTAAGACAGAGAATTTGTAAGACAGGGATGGAGCACCTCTCCTACGAAGACAGACTGAGAGAGCTGGGGCTGTTCAGCCTGGAGAAGAGAAGGCTCCGGGGAGACCTTGGAGCAGCCTTCCAGGATCTGAAGGGAGCTCCAGGAGAGCTGGAGAGGGACTCTTGGTCAGGGAGTGGAGTTATAGGACAAGGGGTAATGGTTTTAAACTGGAAGAGGGGAGATTTAGATTGGATCTTAGAAAGAAATTCTTTGCTGTGAGGGTGGTGAGGCACTGGAACAGGCTGCCCAGGGAGGTTGTGGCTGCCCCATCCCTGGAGGGGTTCAAGGCCAGGCTGGATGGGGCTTTGAGCAACCTGGTGTGGTGGGAGGTGTCCCTGCCCAGGGCAGGGGGGTTGGAACAGGATGATCTTCAAGGTCCTTTCCAAATCTAACCATTCTATGATTCTAATTTCAAACGTGGCTGTCACAGAATTTTGGACTATTATGTCTTTAATAATCTCCTCTAACTCTAGTTACCCAGGTCAGACTGTCTTCCCCAAACTTTCTCTAGCTACATTCTAAGACTAACATTCCCATCGTCCCTTAAACATCTCCAAGACATCTCATCATCTCTAAACAGCTAAATCAAGACAGGGTCAGGACCGGCCTATATTTTAACCTGCAGCCTTTACTATAATTAACATTTTGAGACACACGATAAACAGATAAAATTTAGCCTAAATTGATGCTTCTAAGATACAAGCTAGGCAGAACACCAGAAGTGTTAAGGTTGAAAGCAATACTTGCAGTAAAAGAAGCTGCTATGTTTAACTTTCTCTCAGAGAGATAGCCCCAGCATACTGAAGGTCATGCGTGTAGAGGGTGCGTATTGTAGAACAAACTTGGAGAATTTAAGTGCTTGACAAATCTTTAAAGTGAGGTCAACCTAAGCTTCCTGCACTAAAATGTTGTATGTGGCTTCTACCAAATTTGCTTAGGTTTAAACGACAAGGACAGATTGAATGTGACTGAAAATCTGCTGTTACTTATCTGTTGGGAAAGGCAGTGCAAAGGAGAAGGGAATTAGAAGATTACTCACAGATTGAACCTGAAGCTGCAGGTCATTTTTCTCTTGCAGCAGGACCACCATCTTCTCCTCCAGCTCCTTCCTCTTTGCCTCAGACTTTGCAAGCTCTTCCTTGGTTTTCTCAAATTCTTCTTTCATATTGGCCATCTCCTTCTCAGATTCTGCACTCTTCAGCAAGGGCTTGATCTTGAAGTACAGCTTCATCCAGGGCCAGTGCTTGACATTCATGAATGCTCTGATGTTGTATTGGATGATATAAATCGATTCTCTGAATATATATGAAAACAGAGTTTATGAAAGTAGTAAGGCTTCGGTTGGAAATAGATTTATGCCCCTCTCAGATGCCATCAGCCTTTACCTGAAAGGAGCCTTGAATATGACTTTTTTCCACACCTCCCTTTTTTTTTCTTAAATAGTTATTTCAAGGCCTTTGATTGTAGTATTCATAGCTCAGTATCACGAAATAAGAAAAATGTCTTGTAAGAGGGAGAAGTACTCCGAAATAGACAAATGTCGCTGAAATGTGGTATGGGAATTCCTTAGACTTTTCTCAGTCTCACAATAAATTGCGAGTGCTCTGGGGAATATCCATGTGAAAAAGCCACATTTCTAAAATACTGTTCTCAGAATATAAAAGCGGGAGAATTTGGGAAATAGCAGATTTGACAATTTGGGAAATAACAGATTGATGCTTTTTGGGTCACTCCAAATAAAATTCTAAAAATTATTGTCAGACACTGAAAAAAAATGAAACATTTTTATGGTATTTAATGCAAATGAACATTATTGATGCCCATATATCAATGGAAGGTTCTTTACAGAATGGATAGCTCTTTACAGAGAAATCCAGTAAGAGTTATTGATTTCTTAGAAACCATCCCTGACTCACAAAGACTCAGAGATAAATATATTCTACAGAACAGTACAAGTTAAAGTGGTTAGTTTGCTGTTTATCGTATATATTTTTGTTGCTGGTCCTAAACCTTTCACTTGTCAAAAAGATTTGAGAAATTTAGCTTGGATTGCCCAGTTCTACCACCCCTACACCCTGGATTTTGCTGATTCATCCTATTTCAAAGGGAGAGTGAAATAGCAAGAGTAGGTTGAAAGTGTGGAGACTCTTTTCTGTACAGGCTAGAGTTGCTCATCACAGATGGTGGAACCATGAAAGAAAAGTAAAGAGGAAAGGAGTGAGAGATCATAAGTCATTACCTACAAAACTGACGTGAGCCCATGAAATCATGAGGCAACATATTCAAAGACGACAAACATTAACATTTTATAGTTGGCCATTTTTGTCACAGAGTTTAAAGGTTAAAAATGGTAAGAGTATTCCTGGAGAAGAGATTTGGTTTTAAATACTATGTCCTATGGTCCAGCTGAATGGCCTAATTTCTTAATAAAAAAGATGCCAGAATTTGTTAACCTATTACAGGGATAGCATAATTTTGTTCTTCCAATTTTGTGCTTCCCCTGTGTCCTCTAATCTTTACAAGAGTCATTCCCAAGGGCATGTTTTTGGCATGAGACAGTATATACTTCACTGCCTGACTTTAGAATCTGCTTGTATTTTCTTATTTTTACCTTCGTTCATTCATCTTTTTAAATTCAGCTCGCATGAGGAACCCTCTGCACAAAGCTTGTGTATGAGTGATGAGACTCACGAGTTTCTCATCTCTCATCTCCTCTAGAAGTCCCAGGAGACCTGCCTTGAAGAAAACCTGGAAAATAAAAGAAGATCAAATATTTTAACTCTCAGGTACATTCCAAACCTTTACTAGATGATGTAGCTTACAAGACACTTTCGGACAAATGTCTCCAGTGTAAAAGTTTATCTTCCTGATAAATTTTGTATCAGTATTCATATCTTCACTGTTCCTGTGATTCATGAAAAGTCACTATGATGGAATCAAATTACTGAGTTGACAATTGATGTGTGCTGCAGAGTAGGTTGTGGAATGTTTACCTTATCAGTACTTATTAAATCAAAGAGTTAAATTTCATCCTATTATTATCAACTCTCTTACCCTGTCTCTTCATGGTACCCTTCCGTATCAGGTCCAAGGTTTGCCCTGTGTATTGGCTTCAGAGTGGCTTTGAGAAGCCATGACGATAGCTATTCAGTAGTGACTATGAGTGTATTGTTTGACTAGAAGTAGTACTACCTTGGTTGTGTTGATCGTAGAATCAGAGCCCCACCTAGTAGTGCCTCGGGTATGGAACACAGATGCCTTTTTGTGCCTTAAATTCCCTGTCCAAACTCGTCTGAGCCTGTCTAACATGCACTGATATAAATGAGTTCCCATATCTGGAGAAAAAGGAAATACAATTTCTAATTGCAGCCATTCTCCGTCATTCTGGCAGCTTGGTGTTCCCAGTGCTGATACTACTACCTCTCACACATACCCCCTAAGAACCAGCCAAGTTCTCCGTACTCCTTGTAAGCACTGTGCTTCATTTCTAATTGTCATGAAAACTGATTTCATATGCAAGACTGACTTTCAACGAAAAATATTTTTTTTTTTGTCTTTAATTACTTCCATTCTTCCACAAGCACCTTACCTTCGTATGGCCAAATCTGTATTGGTTGTGGTCAATATCAATAGAGGAAAGCAGCTTTTCCGAAGCCTTTTTGCTGTCAATGAATTGGCCTTCTGGAATGGCTGAGGCCTTAAGGATCTTGTACCTGTGGTAAGTTAAGTTGTAAAGACTGATTTCAAACAGAGTGGGTAAAGTATGATCCACTGTCTAGCACAAAATATATGGCAACCGATATCGCTGAAAGCATCAGTGAATCTCTTTGAATCCTTGGGTATTGACAGTGGTTTAGAAATGAGAACTGGTTCTGATGATCAATATATATCTGCTCTGACTGAAGAGGGAAAGCACTGGAATGACCTCAAAGACTTATTTCCCTCAAATGTCGTTAATCCAGTGTGAGTCAGTGGGAGTTTCTCCATGTTATCACATGAATGGTGGGTGTCGTTGTTTCAGCCTCAAACCAGGACATTTGGTTTACTGAGTTTTTTAACAGAGAGTAATAACTGAACACTTACCTTTGCTTAAAATCCGCGTAAATGATTCTGCTTGGAAACCCCTTCCTGCAAATTCGGATGCCTTCCAGAACCCCATTGCACCGCAGCTGATGCATAACCAAGTAATGGTCCATCTCACCTTAAACAAAATCCATCCAGTATGACTGTCCTTTTCTTCCCAGTAATCCTCATACGTATTACCATTCCAGAATTATTTTTTTTTTTTATAAAATACATTCAGTTCTTAATTAAATATGCAGGAAGAAGACTTAAAATGCTTTCAATTCATACGGGTTTCAATGAGCTCCTTCAGTGTGCTCAGCTTTACTAAGAAAGCTAGGGATGGCACTGCTTCTGCATCACCTATGACCAAAAGGTCACACTACTCGTAAATGGCAGATTGCTTTAGGAGACCAGCTAAAAAATCTTCAATTACATAATCATCATGATTGGATTTAGTTAAGGTGACACAATGCAGAGTTTAGTACCATAGAGAGAAGTATATTTTCACGTCATTTAAGATTTTACCTTGTATCAGACATTTATGTATGGACTATACTTCAAGTTCATTAGATTTGATGGCTAGAAAGAAACACAGGAATATATAACTAGGTTGCCTAAAGATCTCAGTCTGTCAGACGACATCTGTTTAAAAGTGGAAGACTTTGCTTTCGTCTCTGAAAAAATCTACTGGATATAATATTCAAATTTACTATTGTTTTAATCCCTAGCATTACAGGAAAATCTGGCAGAATAAAACCTGCTTGGATTTGCTTTGTCATGCAGAAATTTCCATCAGCTATTATAGACATTGACTGCAAAATGGTTCATACTTTATCTTCTTTGTGTAAGGAATAGAAGTGCAACTAAACGAATTGTTAGAAAAGTCAAGTATAGTCAGCGTAAAAATAGCTAAGAAAAAAATCGGATAATGTCCAGGTTCTCTTCCTCCACTTCGTCACCCTTAATTTTGCTCACACAGTAACAGTTTTCTTTTTCTTAAAAGGCAAATCCAAGACTCCCTTTAAGTTACATCTGTCAAAAAAAACCCAAATGAACCTAAATGACAGCTATATCTGGCGAAGTCATTCATTCAAATACTCTAGAAAATATTTTGCTAGTTTTCCCGGGTTGTCCCCTTAACACCTTCTTGGCTGTCAAGACCCCAGCGCGATGCCTCTTTCTTCACTTTTATATAGGAAGTGTGGATATTTCCATTTGGGCTTCACTTATAGTCAGTGGAGAGAAACAGTTTCTTTTAGGATGTGATTCATGGTAGTATCCTGAGATAGAGGCAGAAAAGGCCCCATATGTATCGTACCTTAAAATGCCAGCTTCTTGCCACTGAATGTAAAAGTATTTTAGATGAATAGCTGTAATATGAATATCATATATATGTCTGTTGCTGAAATCCTGCATGTGGTCTTCAGAGTTATACAGAGACATAAACAACAGAGGGAAGAAAAGATCTGACATTGGTCTTTAGATTCTTGAACAGGTTAAACAGATGATAAAAGCCTTAACTGGTACTCCTGTTGCATCCGCCACATGGTATCAGTAACAAAGATTCTCTATTTGTGAGACTTTAATATTAAATTAAATAATAGAAAACCCATAGCTTTATATCATAATGCTTTCCAAATGCTAGTGGTACTCAGCAGCATGAAAGTAGAATTCTTCAAAAAGTATACAATTTCTTTGAGAATCCTCCAGCTCTGTGGATCTGGTCCTATATTGAATTGTCTGAATTTGGTAGCAGTCTTGGGCTGAATGGAATGAGTTTGGAATGAGACAGTACCATCTTCAGCTCCATATGCAGAATAAACAAAAATCTAAAGTGCTGTAGACCATGTAATGCTCAAAGTATTACAGTCATGGAAAACAATATAAGATATACTTGGGCACTATCCAGGCAGATAATTCCCGAAGAACTTCACATGAAATGGATGCTGGTCTGGATGTTTGTGTGGATGTTAATTAGGACAATTTAAACAGCCTCGTTGCTTTACAGTATAATATCGGACTTACCAGGTGTCTTGGTCTCATTAGGAATCAAGCAGCGCACAAAGTGAGGATGGGTACTTCTCAGATTAGTCATCAACTTGTTTAGATTTTCCTGTGAAAACAAAAGCCATGCCTTGGACCTTTGGGCTACAAAGCTTTTGTATTTTTATTAAAATATCAAGGAGTTACACAATCACAGAGTGGTTAAGGCTGGAAAGAGCGTTTGAACACAGCACACTTGCGATAATCAAGAGGATTTTCACTAAATCAGGTTGCTCCAAGCACTAAGCTGACCTTGAACTTTCCAATGAAGGGGTTTCTGCAAAAATGAAGGGGTTTCTGCAAATTCTGTGTACAAATTATTCTAGTGTCTCGTCATCCTTTCTTTAAATAAAAAAATAAAATTCTTCCTTATGTCTAGCTTAAACCCATTCTGATTCATTTTAAGACCATTGCCTCTTATTCTGTCACTACAGACCCTTGTAAAAACTCTTTCTGCCATACCTTTTCCCCAATGCCTCCTCTTCCCAGGATGAAAAGCCCTACTCACTCAGTCTTTCTTAATAGGAGAAGTGTTTGAGCCCTCTGATAATTATTGTGGAATCATGGCTCATTTAAAAAGAAATTCACATACCCTGAACACAGCAGATACTGTCTGAAAAGACCCCCCCTTCTTCTTAGCACCTTTCTTGCCGCCAACACTGTCACCTTGGAAGAAGTAAATGGGAGGCAAATAGTTAGATTAAGAAGTAAATTAATAAAATTATTAACTTTTAATTGTAAATACTTTTTTTAAAAATTTTGTTTTATGTGTGCTTTAAGATAACTGTAATATATATTTAAGATGAAAGTAATGTATGCTTTTATAGGAGTATAGAACATTATGCTCTGACTTCAATTTCCTAAGAGTAGGCTGGTCTGCCAAGTCGCCTTGCTTATACTTAAAGACACAGCCCAATTTTTTAATGTTACTTTAGGTGAAAATTCACAAATATCTAGCTCAGGTCTAGACAGTCCTTTTCATTGTACTGAAGTCTTTCACAAGCACTCTTGATCCCAATTTCCGATGATGAATAAGGCTCTATCCTAAGTTATGGCAGCCCCAAGGCAGGTAGCAGATTATAGTCTCAGCAATACAAATCCAAGCAGGTCAGGGCCTTTTCAAAATTTCTGCGTGGTTGAAGCCATAAAAATTAAAACTTAAATGGATTCTTGGTGCTCTGACTACACACTTTATGCCTACAATCTTTTCTTCTCTCCTTGTTTATATTAATGATACCTCAAGGACCACGGCTGAGTCAATGCCTGAATTTCTTAGGAGTTTGTTCGGACAAACATTTATGTTGGCAGAACTGATCTGCAATGCCCCACACGGTACTCTCTTGAGCCCCAAACTGTGCTGTCCATCTGCCTGAGGTTACTGCCACTCTAAAACTGCAGCTTCTTTTATGCCCAGTATCCAGCTTACAGAATATTGCATTTATTTTTTAAAGAAAAAAATCTGTGTGGTAATTCTTTTAAGGTAAAACTATTACTGCTGGACCAACTTGATTGCCATCAGCCATCAAAAAAGTGCAAGGGAATGGACTGTTCTCAGATGTCCTCAGAGGTCTTCAATTTATATTCTCTCTCTCTTTCATTTCCCTTGCAACAGCAGGACTGACCACCCAGATTTTCCATGGATCTTCTAGTTCACCTCAAGAAACAAAACTGTTCCCAAACACTATCAAGTGTTTGCATTATGAATGTCTGCTTGGCAGCTGTGTAGAAGATGCTCAAAATTCAGAACACAGTCAGGAATCGTACACCTTGTGTCACTTTCTTTTGAACGCTCTGAGGGTTTTTTTGTCCACAACACGAATGTGGTATTTTTCAGAGCTTTTGCCTGTCGATAACTTTATTATGGATTATCTATGTGCACACAAGAACAGAGTCACATTATGGTTTGGTGGAGAGTCTAGACAAAAATACAGAGAGCAGAAGCAGATGTAGACTTTAGTTGATTCTTGCTTATATCACTGAAAAAACTTACATCACTGAAAAAGCACTTACTTGTTTCTGCACCAGCATAATTAGAGAAAAGAAAGGACAGGAGCTTCAAGGATGATTTCTGGTACAGCCCCACAACAGTTTCGTTCAGGGGATCCTTGTTCTTGTCCAGCCAGCCAGTGATGTTGTAGTCCACTGTGCCAGCATAGTGCACCAGGGAGAAGTGAGCCTCAGCCTTGCCTTTGGCAGGTTTGGGCTTCTGGAAGTTGCTGGACTTGCCCAGATGCTGGTCATAGAGCTTGTTCTTGAAAGAGGTGTCAGTTGCCTTGGGGAACATGCACTCCTCTTCCAGGATGGAGAAGATGCCCATGGGCTGGGATAAGTATGCATACATGAAGAGAATAAGTTGCAGGGAGATGAAAGGTAAATAAAATGTCATGTTGTATGTATGATCTGTGACTTGTTTCAGTGACTGTAACGTGTTCTGCACAAATGCCTAATATATTGCGAGTTATTATAACAGTCAGCTTCTGTTGCCCAAGCTACGAGGCAGGAAATACCCAACTCAATAATACTATGTGCATGGATCTTAGAATGAAAAGCTAAGTGTATAGATTATAGTCATTTCAGTCACATTTACCCCACATTGAGAGGAATTAGGTTTCAGGATGCTGCTTGCAGGACTCATGTTATAGTGTGTATCTGTTACAAGCAACGACGCATTAGTCAACATGAACATAAAGGCCAGGAATATGCAAATTAGCTAATATCTAGCAACTCCTCTCCAGTGAACATGCATGACTGATCAGAATTTGCTCACCTTACATGCAGTGTAAGCAACAATAATCTGGCAGTTTAAAATACGTATAGCCTTTTAATTTGTTCAGAATTGTAAGTGAAGAGAGCAGAGGGCATTACGCTGTTGAGCAGGAAGCTGTTTGGCTATACTGGGTTTGCAAACGATGTCTGAATGCCTGTGCACTTGCAGCGAATGCTGTTTTGTAACGTGCTGGTGAAGTACTAATTCTCTTGGGGATCCCCAGTACAGGAGCTGTGGGCAACACCAGAGGGGCCAGAAGGAGTTGTGTTGCTAGAAGTAAGAATATAATTCTCTCCCTTACTGCAAGGAGAAGGAAGCTCACCTGACTGTTTAATGTAGTCTTGTTAAAGGCATAAAATGGACATCGTGTATCCCCGCATGCCTCCACCCCCTCCATGTTGTTCAGGAAATAACATTTTTTGCACAGAAGTTTTGTCATTCTAAAAGCTTCAGTTCCATAAACCATCTCTTCTAGTGTGAGAGGATCATTTAGCAGTTATATGCCAAGTTATTAAGAATAACTGGCCTAAAATAAATGACCATGGAAGAAATGTGCCTTCCTAAAATGAAAAGATTTTCTCTACCTTCTCAATGAGCTCAATGCAGGCAGCCAGGTCCATCCCAAAGTCAATGAACTCCCAGTCAATTCCTTCCTTCTTGTACTCCTCCTGCTCCAGCACGAACATGTGGTGGTTGAAGAACTGTTGCAGTTTCTCATTGGTGAAGTTGATGCACAGCTGCTCCAGGCTGTTGAACTGCAGAATGTAAAATATATAAAAAAATGTGCTGGTTACTTTGGAAAAATCATTAATGAGCAAAAAAACCCACTGTAACTCACATCAAAAATTTCAAAGCCAGCAATGTCCAGGACACCGATGAAGTACTGTCTGGGTTGCTTCGTATCCAGCTGTTGGTTGATTCGAGTAACCATCCACAAGAACATCTTCTCATAGACCGACTTAGCCAATGCACCCACTGAATTGTATACCTGTGGGACCACAGAAATGGCAGCAATGAAGCCAACGCTAGTTTTCGATTTGAAAGAAGGGTCTGAAAAAATGAAAGGCCGATCGGCTCTCTAGAGGTACCTGTTGGACATTTTGTCCCTTAGTTACATATTCATTCCCAACTTTCACTCTGGGATAGCATAAAGCCTTGAGTAAATCAGCAGAATTCAGACCCATCAGGTAGCCAGCTTTGTCAGCCACTAGGATCAGAGAAAGTAAATGAGAACAGAGTAAGAAAACTATCCTGATGCTCTAAGATGTTTGTGTTGTCTGGATCCTACTTTTGGTGCTAGTCAATGGTATCGTCTCTCCAAGCCATGGAGACTGTTTCCCCCAACACGGGCAGTCTCAGCTGCGGCTGAGAAAGAGCAGTGGCACTTTCATGCCTGGGGAGCTGCCAACAGTGCTCCGTATTTGTTTCTCTTTTTTTCACTTGAGGAGCATAAATTACGTTATTAACTTTGTAGAACTTGCAGCAAACTTCAAGCATTTATTTTCTGACAAAATTTTGGGCACTGCATGGACAGGGTTGTTGGTGTATTGTATGACAGAGCAGCCAGCGGTACCTTCTGTGCCATCTGGCTCTGCCTGCTCCTCCCGCTGCTTCTGCTTGAACTTCATGTTACCATAGTGCATGACAGCCCCCGTCAGCTTGTACATCCCCACCTTTTCATCAGCGCTGAAGCCCAGGATGTCCACAGCACTCTGCGGAGGGAAGGTCAGAACAGCACAAGAGCTGAAGCACAAGGTGCTGTTGAGAGGCACTTGGGCTGTCTCCCCCTGCCAACATCCAGCATGTGGAGCTCTGGCTGGACCCATCTTGGGGAGGCTCCCTGGCTGCCCCCAACCTGGCAACGGGAGGCCCGTGCCCGCTCCGCTGCACTCACGTCAGTCGCCAGCAGCTCCTCGCTGTCATCGATACTGGCAACGGTGATTTCTCCTTGGCTCACGTAGGGGAAGTCGTAGGGGTTGGTGGAGATGAGGAGAAGATCTGCAGGTATATAGAGCACCTCTGGTGGTACCTGGGCAGGTGACAGCAAAAAAGAGCAAACCCTTGCAGAGCCCAGCCCAGCATGTCTGGCACTCACCTATGAGCTCGGGCTTCTTGTTGGACATTATCTGGTAAAAAATATGATAACTCCTTTCACTGGCCAGTTGGAAAGTCACTCTAGATTTCTCCAGAAGATCTAACCAAAAGAAAGTTGCTGTTAGTCTCCTTGCAAAACTGAGATCATAAATGTACAAATCCTGTGTGCACTGACTTGCTCCAACTCACAGGTTTCAATATCAGCAGAGGCCAGCTTGCCAGTTGCTCCAAAGTGAATCCGGATGAATTTTCCCTGTCAAGCAGCAAAGATCAATGTACTGGTTACAGTCACAAATGAATAAGACAGGCATGAAGCGTCTGCATTCCAGCAAATCTGAAATGAACTCACAAAGCGCGAGGAGTTGTCGTTCCTCACAGTCTTGGCATTGCCAAAGGCCTCCAGCAGCGGGTTGGCCTGGATGATCTGATCTTCCAGAGTTCCCTAATAAAGGAATAAAAACATTAACAACAAAATAATTTAATAATAAAAAATAATTTAATAATAAAAACAGTACCAGTTAATAACAACTTTTGCTAAGGAGATACTACAAACAAATTGCTATTGCACTACATATGGCATTTTAAAGACAATGTAGGGGAGGATTTAAGCAGGAATCAGCTGTCACTCGTGGATGATGCCATTGGTGACAAAGGGGATTGAGCTGAAAGGCAGATCTGCATTTTGTTTCCTTCTTGTACCTGTTGTCTTATATTTGGTTTCTTATACAGTTACTGCAGTGGAGCTTGAGGAGTTTGATATCTGTGTGAGAGAAGTGCCTCCACATTTTCATTCCAAAGCCCAACGTCAGCTAAAGAAACTGTGAAAAGTCTAGGATTTTTTTCTAGTGGCTGCTCAAGTTTGGGACACACAGAGAGGGGTACAGCCATTAAGATGAACCAACGGAGAATGTAAAGTTTTGCAATGTCATTCAAACAAGCCTTTTATAACACACAAAGGCAACTGCAGAAGTACTTTGAAAATAAAACTATGACACGGGCAAAGCCTGACATTCAAATACCAAAATTAACAAAGCAGATAACAGTAACTCTGAGTTTTTGTTTTTGGTTGGCTTTTTTTTTTTTTTTTTTTCCTATGTGACAAAGAAGGAAAAATCAATATGTGAAGTGTCAATAATTTATGACTACTGTTTACTGCAAAAATAGGGGAGGAAAGAAGTTTCTGTGTCATCACGTCTCTCCCTTTCTGTGCAGCACGGTCCAGTAATCGTCACTGTGGGGGTTTTTTGGAATGATATAGCAAAGAGTTTTTAGAGACTTCTAGCAAAGTTATGATTATTCCTACGTATTGATGCTCTAAATGCAGGGATGCTCTAAAATAGAGACAGACTAGAGCAGCAAAGTGCAGAATGAGGAAAAAAGAAACACACCACCACCCCCCGCCCAACATAAATTTTAATCCAGTTGAAAGATGAGCGGGACAGCTCAAGTGTACGTGGTGGTCACAGCTGCAGTTGGGAGAGAGTGCAATTCCCAACACCGTCTGCAGATGGCAAAATGGCTTTAAATTAGTTTCTGTTAGTCTACAGTGAAGGTGCACCCTCTAAAACTAAGGCATCATGTGAAGTGAAATTAAGTTTCATGTGAGGCTCTCTCTCTATAATTTTTTTTTTGGAAAAGGGAAAAAATTCCCAAATCCCTCGATTAATGCCCTGTCATATACATCTTTCAGATTGTTAAAAGCACTTTGTTTAAAAGAAAAGAAATGTGGGTCAGTACAACTGACTGCACCAACGCCAAACCTCTTCTTAGTGCCCAGCTGCGACCCGTGATCCCATAAGAGAGCACGGTGCTTGGAGAACAACATGTGGGGAGTCAGCAGCTCTTAACACACACAAGTGGATTCTGACGTCCTGTCTAGAGGCTCAGTTACAGAACGCTGCAGGCCGATTCTGGGGAAACGCTGTTTCACGCCTCCGTCACTCATACACCCTTGCCTGGCACCTGATTTCAGCCTGTATCTCAGGTAGGAGTTATCCTAAACAAAATTACAAACTAAGTGTTTTATTTGATGTTCTTTTGAAGAAAGACATACTACAGTTACATGGACTGTGAAAAACAAGAACCCCCCCAAAATTACAGTATTTTATTAGTGATCTCAGAAGAGGGCAGAACAGGTGGTTGCCCATCTGAGAGCTCGGTGATTTTCCTTCTACCAACTATTGTGAGAACAGCTCTCAGCTGTCTCAAAGATTTTCTGAGGTCAGTCCCAGCAAAGCAAGCAGCTGATGAAAGTTGAACCCATCAGCTTCTGAAGCCGTGCTGATGGAAAGAGTGCTAGCTTTGCTTATAACAATCCATCAATAACAGACACCTGTCTCTGAGTGTGAAAAGTCTATTCAACCTTGGAATCTTCTTAGGTTCTGCTGTGCTTTGCACTTGTGTACGCAAATAACAGGCTGATATGTGACACACACTTTGATGCCAGTGACATCTGCCTGCGAGCTAGCAGTGCAGTTGTGTCACAAGGATGTGCCACATGCTTGCTCTATGCAAGGGAATGAAAACTGCGCCTTGGAAATGCACAGTGGGTTCAGATTGCAGAAACTAGGCTGCTCAGCAGAGAGGGGCATCGTAGCATGTGCTTTCTCCCCTGGAAGCATCCTTTTGGAAGGTACTTTCTAACTGTGGATTAAGTGGTCCTAGCTGTCCCAAATCTATCACTTTTCTTTTGCTGCCCCCTCAGGCCTGTTACCTTAACACAAGCAGGACAAGAAGCCAGTGCAAACGATTACCTGACACAGTTGAAATGACTCCTAACTTAATGCACAACCCTTCTTGGGTTTTGAGTTTCTGCACTTTCCTCTGTCAGTAGGAGTGAAACAAGGAATAGGAATGAGAAGCTCCTGGAGAGAGCAACCTGGTCTAGAGCCAGGTGTTCATGACCTTGGCAGGAGGGACGGCTGGAGATGATCTTCAATGTCCCTTCCAAAACCACCGACATTAATATTCTATGAACTGCACAATAATGTCCCAGTTGGAACAAAGTGCTTTCTTTGCAACTGTAGCCACTCCTATGCTGTGCATGCGGTCAGTCTCAGAGAATAATAATGGAAAGGTACATGGACAGATAGCACAGAAAAAATTGATGTCTTACATTTCCACCATCTCCCCGTTGAAGAATTCCCATGTGTAAGTGGAGACTGGATTGAAACTGACTCTTGGGGCCTTTACTATATTAACAAATTATTTCTTTAAGTATAGTTCTGCTAGTTTTCAGAGGCAGAGTATCAGGGGTGAGAATGCATTAGTGAGCTCAGACTGATGTCTCCTCCCTTGCTCTACATTTTCTGCATTTTGATAGCCCTGCCACTCAAAATTAGGCATTGATAGTTCTTGCTCTGCAGGCAGAGTCTGGAGCAAACACTAGAAGTGGAAATCAGTGACATACCTGCATTTTGCCTGGCTGTTGTTCTTTCTTCTTCTCACCAGTAACTGCAATTGTTGCGAAGTACTGGATGACGCGCTTTGTATTCACAGTCTTCCCGGCACCGGATTCTCCGCTGTTAAAATGGAAATATTAATTCTTGCAGGAAAAAAGAACAACGTTTATTTCTCTCTCAGGTTTGTCACACGTAACAAAATATACTCACGTGATAAGGATTGACTGATTGTTACGATCTGAAAGAAAAGTCACGAAAGAGCTGTTAAAGTGAAATGTGAAGGTCTTCTATTCCTCAGACGTCCCTGACTTCACAGGAAAGAACTATATTGTAAGTGTATTTATCCTTTTCTAACCAGATCAGAGAAGACCTGCATTACTACTGGATTTGAGTTCTTTTGTGTAAAGAATGGAGCACCCCAAAATCTAGTGCCAAGTGGTGGTTTTTTATCAAGATTCCCACTTACATTTTATTTATGTGTGATTCTTGATTCAACTATTGTTAAATAACAAACAGATTCTTTGCTGTGTTCCTTGGTTACTGTATCTTTAGATTCTGTACTAGGACTCTGGGAAAAAGCCATACAGCTACCTGCTGTCTTTTCATCATTATGTGCCAATACAGTTGTCACTAATTTCCACAGGAGGGCTCATCTTGAGTTGTACTGTAGGACTGTGGGACATGTTTCTCTCAAGCACTGAGTGGAAAAGTAAGACGCCTGAGCTCTAAGGTGTTCTTGACTAAGCAGCCAGCCCCGCATATATCAAGTTTTCCCATCCTTGCCAAATGACTTACCTGTCAGCATAGACTGATAGGCGTTGTCAGAGATGGAGAAGATGTGTGGAGGGGCCTCCTGGCGCTTCTTGCCTCGGTAGCCAGCCACCACCTCCGGGTTGTACACCGGCAGCCACTTGTAGGGGTTGACAGTGACACAGAAGAGACCCGAGTAGGTCTGCGGGGAAGGGAGAGAGCCCGTTGGCTTCCACTTTGCCTCTTCCAGAGCAGTTCCTGCCAGCTGCCCAAGGGAAGAGTGCTGCTGGTACTTACGTAGATCATCCAGGCTGCATAACGCTCTTTGAGGTTGTACAGCACAGCGGGTTCGTGGAGGTGGGTCATCATGGCCATGTCCTCGATTTTATCATACTTGGGAGGGTTCATAGGAAAGACCTCATCTTCTTTTACAGTCACAGTCTGACAAAACCAGAAAGGAACAGGAGAAAGCACTTAAAGCAAGGAACTCCCTGAACTGGCTGATCATTTTTCAGTAACATTTGGTATCACTTACTGTATCATCATGTGTTTTAACTGTGACTTTGCCACCTTCTCTACTCTGTATGGTACCTTTCACGTACATTTGCTTTTCATCAACTACAAAACAGGCTGCCTTAGCGTCAAATGGGCGATTCTGGGCTTCGATTCTCTCCTTCTCGGACTTTCGTAAATAGGGAGCGGCTTCACCAAAAATTGCCATCTCTGCATCCGAACTCATGCCTGGAGTTAGTCTGGAGAATTCAGAAACATTTCAGAGAGCCTGTGCATTTGTAATTTATATTTATACAGAGAGTGACTAAACCGAAGAAGACAACTAATCAACAGCAGGCACTTAACGTATGCCTCAATTTTAAGTGTCCACTGTTGAAGTTCCTTTACTACACAGAGAGGTATCGTCTTTGATGAAATGCATAGGATGCATTTGTGCCCAGCTGAGGGCAGAGAGAAGATCACACTAGAAGTCTTAACAAGTCTTGCCTGCTGTTTCTTCACCCGCTATTCACACAGCTGCACAGTCACACAGTTCTCAAAGCCACACACACCTAGCCATTTGGGTAGACCGTGCCATTAGGCACCTGAAAATTTAGACAAATATGACGTGTTCGGTATGCATAAACAGATCTGTCTGTTTGACAAAAGACAAGGTCACCCTGAACGTTTTTCTGGTTTCAGGACCTGTGTTCTGAAAGTCCGACAAAGTCAGCAAAAAAATTGTCTAGACTTTACCCCACTGGAAGCATGCTAAAGGCAGGATAAGCTTAGAGGCTTTTTTAAATTATTCAAATTATTATTTGAGCTTCCTCCCAAACAGAATCTAAGTTTCGGGCTTCCAAAAGTTGTGCAGATGACAGGGGGGTGATTTTTCCTTATCTATAAATCCCAGAATCCCAGTTTACAGCACTTAAAACCCATTATCATTATTGTCTTTGTTGTCCTCGTGTTTAAACTTGAGAATATGTCTGTATTCTTTCCCCATAAATGGAGCATTTCCTACCAAGAATCGTGAAGATGCTCACATTGATTAAAATAACATGTATCCTTTTCAGTGAACCTGGCTTGTGTCCTTGCCATTAACTGGCTGAACTTCTCTCATTGCTCAGGATCAATTAGTAAACAGACGTGTTGGTTGTTCAACTCTTACCTTCAGAGAGCTCAGGAGGATATCTGGTTTCAGTATCTGTGCGGACTGGTTAAAGAAACGACAGAGTTAATTGTATTTATACACATTTTGTATTCTCTAAGAGCTAAACAGAACCGTACATTTCTTGACCTAGAGTCAAATCACAGAAAATTTTTGTTCCTCCTTCATTATCATAATCTGCAGAAAATAAATCTAATGTCTAGGGAAGATCAGCTACATCCATATATCTCCCAGTCAGTTTCAACTGCCTTCAGGGTCAGTTTTCTTCTGCCTTTCACAGAAGTTGGCGGAAGCAAAGCTTGTGAGGTCCTTCCAAAGGACATGACATGGCTCTTCTGTTTCTTGTTTATGCCACTACAGTACCATAGTTTTGGTCATTTAAACTTCACATTGCATGTAAGGCATGACCTGGGATATTAAGAAGTGAGGAAAGACAGGAAGATGTCAATACCTATTTCACCTCTTTGCAGAGCTGTGGTGGTGCCATGATCAGAGCATGAAGGAAGCAGAAGGGACTTACCTTTAGATGCTAAGGTAACAAAGAATGAGATTGCCCTCAACTGTGGACCTTTATATGTAATTTCCTGCCCACACAGCATTTAAGGGCTCTATTTTTGGTCAATAATAATTTACTCTTACTTGTAAATGTGTTGAAGCTCTGATCTCTCTGCTAATTGCTCAGCAAGAGGATTGATTTAAGGTGTGTGACTCAGCTGCACTGACATCTTTTCACAAGAGGTCTGACAAGACAGCTCTGATAATGCCAAATACGGCAACAATTAACTCCTAACTTCAGGAGCTCTCTTTAACCAAGATGATGTGAGGGGTTTTTGGTTGTTTGTTTTTTTTTTTTTTTTTTTTTTTTTTTTTTTTTTTTTTTCTGAC
Organism: Pedionomus torquatus; assembly: GCA_013398155.1. NCBI lineage: Eukaryota > Metazoa > Chordata > Aves > Charadriiformes > Pedionomidae > Pedionomus > Pedionomus torquatus. Next base: position 21,103 of record VZRU01014508.1, on the reverse strand, counting down.
TGTTCACAATTATTTCTTTATGGACTATGATTTTAATGAATCCCATTTTATCCTCTCACATGCTGATAGAGAGCGAAGACCACTTAGTGAGGTAGAATTGTTCACTCATCAAATTTCTTTATAACACTTTATGCAGTGTTGGTAAATCTGAAATCATCCTCAGATATGGGACAGAGGAAAACTGTCAGTTGGACCACAAGGCAGGTGCAGTGTTTCCAAAACCTAACCTCTCTGCAGGCATCCTTAGGTCTGTGGGAAGGAGTTTGGCTTCTGTGCCCCTCTGCCATCTGCAGAGGTGTTGGTGCTGTTGATGGTAGCACCTTGGCTGTGACAGTCTCTGTGACAGTGTGTCAATATCCTCTGTGTGTGTGTGTCTCTGGGACATGTGCTCTGGGACTGGTTTAACCCACAAGTGGGAAAACGAGAACTTCATCCCTTTGGGCAGAAAGGAGACCCTGGGGGCCAGGATGGACTCCAGTGGCCGGCTGGGATTACTGGGCTGGAGTGACTGAGGAAGTGGCCATGCATTCTAACAAAACTTAACATGCTCATCACAGAAGTGCAATTATTTTGGGAAGGAGATGTGGGAGAGAAGTTCTTTCACAATCAGTTTTTGGAGACCTGCTGGATATCAGATCATTGTGTTAAGAGCACATAGAGGGAGATGTAATACACAAAAACGCTCTAGTTGGACATGGGGACAGCTTTTGTGATGTGATATATGTATATATATATAGAGAGAGGAGGAAATTCCACTCTAAGTAATGGAGCAATTTCCCAGAGAAGCAATTTGTTCCCCTCAGAGGTGACTGCCCACAGCTGACACCATCACTGCTGGAATAATTTCCCACTTCACCATTTGTACCAGTAAGGTACCATCATCAGGAGCTCCCTATCATCCTTCCACTGTATCCTTGACCTCTAAAACTATTCTTCACAGTGTTAAAACCACAGCCACCTCACTCTTTGAGGGTGTCTCACTGAGACAGAAGGCCGTGTGAATCGTTGGTTTTATGCCTTGTCTCTGAAAATTGTTTCCTATCTTGAACAAAAGCTCCTTTTCTCCATTTGCACAAACTACCTATCCATCTCATGTCTTCCAAAGCCAGTACACTACTGAACTCACTGTTTGATAGCAGTCATTAATAAGCCACGTGGTAACCAACTGTTTACCAGTGTGATGGCAGGAGAGCCAAGTCATATTTGAGGGAAATGATGACAACGTGTACTATGAACTGAGGCTGTCACAGGTGCAGAGGTGTTACATGGCAGTAGCTGATCGTAAGCGCAGCGCTGATTTCTTTAAAGAAACTGTGTTTGGATACAACATTATGATAGAATGTTGTTCTACTCCATGACTCTATTCTCTAGTTGTGGATGTACAATTCTCCAATCATGTTGGGATTTTGTCACACCTAACTGTTCCCAGCCTCAGCTCTAGGTCACATCCCTCCCCATGTTCACCTGTAGCCCTTCCATGCCCCCAGTCCAAGCCTGTCCCTAACTGTCTTTGGGTCCTTGGCCCTAAACTATTTCTAATCCAAACTACCCAAGTCTGTGAGCTGCCTCTGATGTCCCCCAGGATCTTAGTGCTGGGTACTACGTAGTTTCCATCCTGAAGTCCCTACTAAATCTACCCTATTTATTGCAATAGATTAGCCTAGGAATCAGTCATAAAGTTTGCTTTCAGTTTATCTGAAAGTTATCAGTTATTCTGCCCATTTAAAATATGGTAAGTGCCCAAGGACTTACCATCTATGCAACAACCTAGTCACTCTCTCAAGGCATCTTGCTCGATGTGCTCATTGGACACACCTTTAGCCTGGCAGGACTAGTGATCGTGGTAGTTACTGAGTATTAGTTATGAAAGTTGTGTCGAGTGGAAGGAAGTGGTGATATGTTGGGCACATAAACATTGACACACAGTGATGAAGGTCAGCATTTGCTAAGAACTTTGATTGGGGGTTGAACGGCAGTTGAGACTAATTTTTGACAAATATAGCTTTGTCCACAATGTCATCAGTTGGTTACTGTTAGTCACATGAATTGTATTCCATATTTCTGTTCTTAGTATATGAGCTATAAATCAGAGAAAGCTCAAAATTGCTTTTCAAACCTAAGCAGGTGGGACTGACAACTGCTATTATTATCTGCTTTCTTCTTCCCCCCTTCCTCACCTTCAGTAAGAGGCTCCTCTGCCATGGCCACTTCAATCCATATAACCTTTAGACAACAACATAAGAACAGATATATTTTGTCCCTCAAAATCATTGTTTTGTTAACAGCCATGACCAAGAAAAACAGTCAAACTTGCAATAAAAAATATAAGAACAGTGTATTCACTGATGCTTACCCAAAGTGCCCTTCCAGCCTCCGAAAACTAGTGGTTCAAGGAATCCTTTTTGAACCATTACCAAGCAGAGAAGCTAATATTTTTATCAACCTACTCTAGTGGAAGGTGTCCCTGCCCATGGTGCAATCTTTAAGGTCCCTTCCAACTCTAGTGATTCTATGATTCTACAGTTCTATCATTTTATTTTCAGAGGAATAGCTATTGTATCTGTGTAATGTCTTCTAAGCAGTGTTCTTAGAACCCGTTTCTGTGTGTAAAATTGTTTCACGTTTGTAATGGGCAACATTTCACAACTTTACTACTAAAGTACAAGGTAGTTAAAAACCCACCATCCTTTCTTTTGAAGTTGTTCTGCTATGACGAAAAAACTCAAAGTGTTCTGAGGTAGAACAAACATAAGAGCCAGCGATAACCATGTCTCTGTATTGTCACCAGCAAGGAGGTGTTCATTTATGCTACTGAACCCATAAAATGTATAGAAATCTTTGAATAACATGTGTAGAGATCTTTGAATAACATTTAGCATGGAGAGCTAAACAGATGGTTTTACTAACCAGTAGGTTAGGAAGTCATTCATGCTTTTATGCCTGTGTCCCAAGCACTCCTGTATTTTTTCTTTTTTTCTTCCATCTCTTGCAGGGTAGAACTTCAGAGAGAATGTTAATCCATCCATACATCAGCCTAGCCACATGCTGAGAGCCACGAGGAACATCAGCCTGGCATCTGAATTCCTCAAGTGACAGTGGTTTTCAGCTCTCTCACAATTTGGTAAATTTCTTACCATTACATTACTTTGTTCAGGAAATGATGTGGCAAAGTAGATTTGTCATTATTGCCTTGTCTTTATTTTAAAGGTAGAAGAAACTTTTGACAGAAAATGATTTAAACTTTAGATGCCATGAAATCTTCACACCTCTTTATAGCATTGACCCAGGTCCCAATCCGGAAAGAGATGGATTTTCTGATGCATTGTTGTCATCACTTCATGCTGAGCATCCAGGGAATGTCCCTGGTGCATTTACACCATTCTTATTGGCTGTTTGCTTTGGATTAGGATGCCCAGTCTTTAGGTACACTGGCATCTAAGATTGGGTCTTAGGTTCTGTTATGAAAAATGGACTCTTTTAACTCTGGCATTGCAACATGCAGTGTTGAGATGTGCCTTACGTAGGCCTTTTCTCTTGCTTCTTCAGTACTTGAAATCAGTGTTTTTATTGTGTTATTGGTTTTGTTTGTTTCATTGTTTTTTTTTTTAAAACAAAGTTGTTGCCAGTCTGTCACAGTTTGGCTAGATGTGTTGAGCACATACACTGCACGTACACTACATGAATGATAACTCCTCAGATGTGAAGGTAATATTACTACTGTATTTTTCTCTGGCAAGCTGCTGTATAGAAAAGGTTCAAATCAGCTGCAATGGTTGTAGCACCAAACTGACATCATGTGCTTTTTACATTTTAGCAGTCTCAGGACCCGATTTTTTTACAGTCGCCTTTCCCCGTGTGTCTTACATGCTTCAGTCTTCATTATTTCCTATATGCACCCTTTGCAAGAGGAAAAGGGCTGATGCTTTCAGGCCAGGCTTAAAGAAGAAACATACATTGAGGGTGGTGAAACACTGGCCAGACACGGATCTCTGGAACTACTCCAGGCCAAGTTAGATGGGGCTCTGAGTAGCTTGATCTAGTTGAAGATGTCCCTGCTCATGGCAAAGGGGCTGGACTAGGTGGATTTTAAGGGTCCTTTTCAACCCAAATGGTTCTATGAGTTCCGTTTGGTTCTGTTTGATAGTCTCATATTTTGTAATACATTTTTTACATACAGCCTCCTACTCCAAATCCAGAAAAGTGAGGTTTCTTCCATAGTTCTTCTCACATTAGACAGAATGGATTTTAGGCTCAAATGACCTGTTATAGGCAGCATAAATATATATTCACGGAAAGATATATTTATTAAAATATTTTTAAAATTCAGGAAGGTTTCCTGTGTTTCCTGTGTTTAATTGAAACTAATGAAATGAAACTAATGAAACTAATTATCTATGAAAATACGTACTAAAGGTTAATTTTCTCAGCCTGACTTTAAATAACATTCTTTTCTAATGAATATTGAGAGATAATTTATGTAAAGGGAAAAGAAACTTATAAAAATTGCATGATACTGCATGCTGATTTCCTAGATTACTGAGCATGATTTTGACATTGCACTGAGGCCAAACAGAACTAATGGTAACCTTTATGGGTTTGCTTTCTAAAAATATGTTTGCAAGCTTTTATTTCAACTACCCCCAGTCTAGAAGATACTCTGTTGTCTTTTGACTACCTACTGAACACTGCAAAATGAACAATGAAATATGTATTTTGTATTTTGGGGGGAAAGGTGATGCTTATCATAAATTTATTGTTCCATCTCCCCCCACCCCAGTGTAAAGTAGTAATATGATCACGTCTTCTGATTGTCTCAACAGTTTTAAATTTGGCAGCAATCTGTATTCTGTGCAAGTTACTGTTAAGAACTATTTAGAACCCTTTTGCGGCTTTTTTGCCTTAAATTTTTAAATTGATTTTCTGCTTCCTTCAGCCCTTCATGAGGCAAAAAAAAAAAACACTAAAAAGTGATTGATTACCATGCCATCATTTGTACCTTGGAATTGTGAAGGAAACAAACCATATTTTTTTCCCAGCAATTTTGGCAGCAAAAGCAGTAGAGGGAGGCGCAATTGAAGCAATAAAGATTGTTTCCCCCCACTTAGAGCTGGTATCACAACGGTACCTTCTCCTTATAGAAGAGAAAATCTTACTGCTTATTTGGGATGCTACAGACCAAAAAGAAGAAAATAAAACCCATAAACACATTTGTTGAAAAAAAATCACTTCCATGACAGAATTGTTCCGGATGGTGATGACTGTACATTCTGCCTGTTGCCAAATAGACAGAGCTTGTAGTAAGAAGTGGCCAAGACCAGACAGAACGTACATGAGATTTCCAAAATGATGTGCGGACCAAACAGCTGAAATAGCGACTTGTGGTGTGTGTTAACTGTCTTGCTTTTGGAGATCTGGAAGTTGTCTAGAAGAAAATTACTTTTTAAAAAGTGTTTCAGGGAACTGTGGCCCAGCATACCTGGTGTCTGTTTTGCGAAAAGAGCAGAAACTAAGAATGAGTAGAATTTGAGGACCCATGGTAATATAACATACTGAGAAAAGTAGTATTTTTAAAGGGAAGTCATATTCCACAAAGCTAGTGCAGAATCAAAAACAGGTGGAGAGGTGGGAGAACCATCTGTTATTGCTTTAATGCGTATCTGAAAGCCATGTGAGAAGGTATATCACCTTTCCTAAAGAAGCTAAGTGTGTGTCTGTGTTGCTACATGAGATAGTTCTGAGAAGTGATCCTGGACAAGGACAGGCTGATAATCATTGATGCAGATATATGAGTGTCCCTGGGGATGGTCTCCAAGTGTCCAAAGTGTCTTGATCAGAAGCAAATCCCAGGAGCATCTTGGGGGAAAGCTCATTCCACAAGTCTATTTTTATATATATTTCATTAGAGCCCATCACAGCCCTGCAGTATGGCCTCAATAGGCCCTGTGTCCTCATATTCCTCATATAACTTCACACCCCTCCTAAGTAATGTCCTATCTACCCTTGCTATCTCTCTCTGTAGAGCCTGCTTAGCATGTTATGAAATGACTATCATTATTTTAAGTCATTAATGGACTGAGTAATGATTACGGCACATCAGAAGGATCTTGTCCATTGCCAAGGAGCCCACTGCTTTTTGTAAACTAGCTTCTGCACCTGTGACAACAACATTGCGCTCTGCTTGAGTTTTTTCCTATACAAAGGAGGCAACAAAGACAATGAAGTGACCTTCTGACACAGTCAGGTTTGCTTTTCTCGTTGCCCTGTCTCCTGTAGCCTTAGCAGTAGCTGGCTACAGGGCTGCGCAGGTCGTTAGGCTGACCCCAGGGCTCCACTTTTCTGGTGCCTGGCCAGTCACCCAGCCCAAAAACTCCTCCTCATGTCTGAATTACCCTGTTAATTTGATAAAATAGACCTGTCAGAGTCAGTTTCTGTAATGAACTGATACAGACCCCAGAATTTGGAGGGATTTCACTGCTCTCATTTTGTCATCCAGGGCTTCATCCCGCGCATGCAATGCAAAGTAGATAGGAAAGGGCCCGAGTAAAAGCAAAATCCTCCCTTTGCACTGGAAGGCAAGCAAAGATGTTTTCAAAGAAGGTAACTACCGTGTTTGAAGTTTGTGTTTGCAGACAGTAGGTTTGGACTGCAATCTAGCTAGAAGTCCACACACTCTCTGAAAGAAATAGGTGATCTGTTTGAATCAGAGGCATAAAAAAATGGGAAGTAGGGAGTAGGGCCCTCAAAAAACAGAACAGTTCTTTGGCCAGTAAGGGGATTTATGAGCAAAGACAATTTCTACTCCCTTTTTTTTTGGCATATGTGAGAAGAGGGCTATCTATGTAGTATAAAGGCTGTGTGCTGATTTGTCAATATTTTTTTTCTGCCTCTGAAAGAAACTTGGTGGTGATAACATTCACAGATGACAATCTATCCCACAGTCTTCATTTCTCAGGTTGCTGACATGTGACTGGGACTGGGTATGGAGATCTGGTAACACTCAACCAGGCCTGCAGTCGAGGGAAGCTGTCCTGTAAAGCTGTGACATACTTATCAAAGCCTTGACTTTGAATGATAAAATTAGTGATTGCCTTTGACCTTGGTTACATATAAGTGGTGAAACACTACCATACATCTTTATATTACTGAGTTGCTGCTGAAAAAAAATGACCAGACAGAACGTATATATATGTGTGTATAATAATATATGTGTGTATGTGTACACATCTACATGTATATATGTATGTGTATGTACTTATGCACATATATATGTGCTCATAAATTGCATTCAGTAAATACATCAATATTTAGAGTTTCACACATGTATCTTTTAATCTCGTAAAGCCTAAGAAAAATTTAATGTTTCCATCTTTGTTATTGATTTGAATAATACTTGTTAAAGAGAAAGCAATGGGGGAAATACCGAGAGCTCAGTCAGAGCTGTGGAAAATTACTGAAGCTTATATAACCCAATACATAATTTACAGTGACAATGGTAGACTGAACACCAGCCATAAATCCGAACAGCAAGTCCTTCCCAGGACTTGATGTTGGCTGATGGGAAGCTCAATATGGCCCAGCAATATGCAATGGCACCCCAAAACCCTCCCTGCACCCTGGGCTGCATCCGCAGCAGTGTGGCCAGCAGGGCAAGGTGGGGGATTCTGATCCTCTTCTCTGGGGACACCCCCCTGCAGTTGCCTCCAGCTCCAGGGCCACTAATGTCAGGAGGACATGGACCTACTGGACCAAGTACAGAGGAGGCCACAGAGTTGGCCCAAGGGTTGGAGACCCTATGCTGCCAGGACAGGCTGAGAGAGTTGGGGGTGTTCAACTTGGAGAAAAAAAGCCTCTGGGGAGACCTTAGAGCCCCTTCCAGTCTCTAAAGCTGGGGAGGGACTCTTGATCAGGGAGTGTAGGAATAGGATGAGGGCGAAGAGTTTTCAACTGAAAGAGGAGAGATTTAGTTTGGATATTAGGAAGAAATTCTTTGCTGTGAAGGTGGTGAGACCCTGGCCCAGGTAGCCCAGAGAAGCTGTGACTGCCCCATCCCTGGAGGGGTTCAAGGCCGAGTTGGATGGGACTTGGATGGGTCTGGTGGGAGGTGTCCCTGCCCAGGAGAGGGAATTGAAACTCAATGATTTTCAAGGTCCTCTCCACACCAAACCATTCAGTCACTCTTTTAGATTATGACAAAGAAAACAAAACCTGTTTGTCCTTGTTTTCAGACCGATAACCATGAGTTCTCTGATGTATGTTTGTATCTACAAAGAATGAAACCCCATATTTTGAGTGAGCCAATCTAGGCAAAGTTATCTGTATTACCCTGCAGACCACATAGGAGGTAAGGGACTGCCTGAGCAGCTAAGAAGATTCAAGGGACTTTTGGGAACAGAATATAGATGATCAATGACTGTATGAGTTAGCTAGTTGTGCTGTCCTTGGAATGTTGATCTGCACATCACCTCCATAATGAGAGTTAAAAGTAGATCTCATTTCAGGTTTAATAGTCCTCTTTACTATGTTTCAAAGTGTCTTGTAGGACTGAAAAGGTTTAACTTCGAAAAAGAGCTTACAAGTTAGACACATGATCTAGTGGAATTATGGATTATTATGCTGGATTACCAGAAGACTAAAATCAGTCTTTGGACAGAAATTTTGAGCTAAATTCTATTATATTCCTGAAGCAAAAGTTATAAATATATATATAATTAAAGTCTGTTGCATAGAAATTATTTACTCCTTTATGGAAGTTATAGATGAAATTCCATGGTGACAATGAAGGAGGTTATCTGACTAGCCCACTTCAGCAGTGGCCAAAGCACTTTATAGATACCTTAAGCAAGACTTCTACTTGGAGAAGTTTAAATAGGCAAGAAAAAATGTAGATCTTTTAAGATTTCAGGTTAATGATTAAAATACAACAGTGAACTTCTCATTATTTCCATGGGAAAATCTCTACAACTTTTATTATCTAGGCTTTCATTATCTAGACATTGATGAAGGACTAAGAAGCGATTACAGAATCAAAGTGGCAGAATTTCACATTTTGTGCCATTCTCTTTCACTTTGCATCACTGGAAGCATTTACTCTTCACTTTCTGTTTTCTTGCCAATTTCACGGCTCTTTACTCGCAGCTTGTTGACCTGGGACTCTGCAATGTCAGCCCGCTCCTCGGCTTCCTCCAGCTCGTGCTGGATCTTGCGGAACTTTGTGAGATTGACATTGGAAAGCTCCTCCTGGGGATAGGAAGAGAGATGAAATGGGTTTTTAAATGTTTAATAATGTTCTGACTGTAACATTGCACTGGATCTGCTCTGGTATTTTGACAAAAGGAAAAAAGAAAGAAAAGGAAAAAAGAATGCTAGCATATAATTCTAAGGTAAATCCAAATAAATGGTTAATTGCTAAGATGTTTAGATGGTATATACAAGGAATCCCTCTCTTTATATGAAGTCTTATTGCACTTTGGGATTTTTGAATGATTATATATAATTACAGCTATTTTCATTAAATAATTTTTCGTTTATTTACTGCTCTAACCTTATGTATCACAATTTTTGAATGTTTTTTTTGTTTGTTTTTTTAGTTGTTATTGTTGGGGTTTTTTTTGGCCAGGCACAAATTTGAAACATAGATAGTGAAAGGAAGCAGAGCTCTACTCCTACAATGTTGACCTCAGTCTTTACTGTTCTTTCCAGTGACTCAATGAGGCTCACAGAAAAAGTATTCTACAGTCTTTTAGATCCCACAGCCGTTCAGCTGTCCTGAGCGTACAGTGAGAAAAAGACAAAAGAGTTGAGGGTTGAAAAGAGCAATCGGGGTAAACAGGTACATAGGATTCCACTTCCACATGGATTGAGACTGACTCTGCACACAGCGATACTTACAGCCTCCTCAGCTTGTCTCTTGTAGGATTTCACCTTCGTTTGCAGCTTGTCCACCAGATCCTGGAGCCTCAGAACATTCTTCCTGTCTTCTTCAGACTAAAGAGAAGGACAAGAAAGAGAATTATCGCTTTGCTCCCCCTATTTAAATGCCCTCTATATGAAACATGGAGTAATATTCCTTATAGACCATTGGTGTCTAGCACAACAAAGGTGATAAGATGGATCTTCCTAACATGACCAGAAAGATAATGTCTTCTGATTATCAGTCTTCTCCTTTTTAATTGTGCATCTCAGGGGAAGAAGAAATTCCTCAGGGCTACATTTTGATTTCCTGCAAGAAACTGGATGTGAACCTGAGGAGGCCTCCTGCCGTACCTGGTAGGTCAGCTCCTTCACCCTCCTCTCGTACTTGCGCACACCCTTCACGGCTTCAGCGCTGCGCTTCTGCTCAGCATCCACCTCCCCTTCCAGCTCCCGCACCTGCAACAAGAAGCCCAGCTTTGGAGATTCCCTGGTATCTCCCCAAGGGACATGACTGCTCCTGCACAAGGCAAAGCCCTACGCACTCTGGCCTCCAGCTTCTGGATTTGCTTCTTGCCTCCCTTCAGAGCCAGCTGCTCGGCCTCATCCAGACGGTGCTGCAGGTCCTTCACCGTCTGGTCCAGGTTCTTCTTCATCCTCTCCAGGTGGGCACTGGTGTCCTGCTCCTTCTTCAGCTCCTCTGCCATCATGGCTGCCTGATGAGAGCAAAGGATGAAAGCCATTATGGGGCTGGAGACAATGTGGGGAGAGGGCACTTCTTAAGCTAAGTAAGGAGCCCCCGACTCACATCTGTGATGGCCTTCTTGGCCTTCTCTTCAGCATTACGGGCTTCCTGGATCGTATCCTCCATTTCACTCTGCATTTGGGAAATGTCTGTTTCCAGCTTCTTCTTGGTGTTGATCAAGCTGGTGTTCTGTTGGGCAGCATCAGAGGTTTGGTTTTGTTAGCTCATTATTTGAAATCAAGAACATTACTGAATTTAGAATTATTTCGGGCATTATGTGAAAAATCAATATCAGGAATCCTTCTGTAAAATTTCTTATCACTGAAGAATTATATACTCCCCCCATTCACTGAATGCAATCTGTGATCACAGGTGGTGTACACTTTATGCAAAGGTTTCTTTCAGTATCATGATGATTTCTTCAGAAAAGATAACTCTTATCTTTAAAGCTGAGCCGCTAATAGTGATTGGAATAAAGCATACACACATTCTCCTGCTTACCAAGAGTGCCATTTGTCACCAAGTGACCTCACCTGGGTATGGAGGAGCTGCACACGCTCACTTGCATCCATAAGTTCCTGCTCAGCCACCTTTCTGCATCTCTCTGTCTGCTCCAGGGCAGCCCGCAGCTCCTCAATTTCTGCCTGCAGCAGGTTTGCTCTGCGCTCCACCATGGCCACCTGCTCCTTCAGGTCCTCCTGTGTCCTGAGAGCATCATCCAAGTGTATCTGGGTATCCTGTAGAGCAGGAAAGAAATTATAAGCAGATTTTGAGCTGTTTGGAACAGAAAGTATCAGCTAAGGCATTTCTCTGTCAGCAGCTTCTGACCTTGAGCACTCCCTGTGTGTTCCTCAGGTTCTTCTGTGCCTCTGCAGCCTGGCGGTTGGCATGGCTCAGCTGGATCTCTATTTCATTCAGGTCTCCCTCCATCTTCTTCTTCAGCCGCAGGGCTTCATTCCTGCTCCTGATCTCAGCGTCCAAGGTGCTCTGCATGGACTCCACAACTCGGAGGTGGTTTCTCTTCATCTGGTCGATCTCCTCATCTTTCTCTGCTACCTTCCTGTCAATCTCAGACTTCACCTGGTTGAGCTCAAGCTGGAGGCGCAGGATCTTCCCCTCTTCATGTTCTAGGGAGGCCTGGAAAAGAACAAATCAGAATACTTTTTATGTGACAAATGCTAACTGTGAATCTCTGAAGAAAAAAGCCCAGCACAGAGAGAAACCAAAATGTGGAAAAAGAGTGATAACGCTGAGTACCTCAGCTTCCTCTAGTGAGGCTTGGAGTTCAGATTTCTCCTGCTCAATCTGCTTCTTGACTTTCTCCAGCTCATGAATCGCCTTTCCTCCCTCGGCAATCTGCTCCGTGAGGTCAGAAATCTCCTCTGTGGGAACAAAGACCAATGGCACGGTCGGGCACAGAACAGCAAGGGCCCTGTCCCACCAAAGGGACAAGCACCTTGAGGGACCTGCAGGCACAGACCCACACGGAGTGGTGTTGGTGGTGGAGAGGGAGAAAGGCATCTGCCAGGGGCAGAGGGCCAGGGACTTACGCTGCAAGTTCTTGTTCTCTCGCTTCAGGGTTTCCAGGTGGTCCAAGGACTCCTCATAGGCATTCTTCATCTTAAAGAGCTCCGTGCTGAGAGAGCGAGACTCCTTCTGGGAGGCTTCCAGCTCCGCCTGTGTTTCCTCATACTTCTGCTTCCACTCTGCCAGGATCTGAAGAGAAACGGGGCGTGAGTGGGGATGTGGCAATCAGGAGGGGGTGCTCTGCCCAGGATGCCCATGCCTGCAGCCCAAACCACCTTGTCAAAGTTCTTCTGCTTCTTATCCAGAGCTGCGCAGGCAGCATTGGATCGCTCCACGTCAATCATCAGGTCCTCCACTTCGTTCTGCAGCCTCTGCTTTGTCTTTTCCAGGGAGGCACATTTGGCATTGACAGCTTCAACGTGCTCCTCTGCCTCCTGCAGGCGCTGTGCCAGCTTCTTCCTGGGAGGTGGTAAGCAGATCTCCACGTGAGGAAGCAAATGGGAGCCTGGGGTGTGCAGCCGGTGGGTTTTTCACAAGAGCACTCGAGCCACTTGGCAGGGTGCACTCCCCATTTACACAGAGGTGTAGGACCTGTCCCAGGCAGCCACTGCAGTTTTATATCTGAATCCTGGGTTACAGCAATTCACTCCCTGCTTTTCACTCCAGCATCTCTTAGCTGTTCTGCATCTGAAGAGCTTTGCTTCTTCTGCTTTTCCCTAATGTGTATCTGCTCTTGGGTTTATTTTCTTTCCTCCTGGCACCCCACCCCAAAGCAGAGCATTGGCTTTTTCCTGACAGTGGTCTCCTCAAATTCCAGTTCTCTAGTCTCTGCCAACCTTTCCTGTGTCCCCCACGTACTTGGCCTCCTCCAGCTCCTCCGTGCGCTGGATGGCGTCCGTCTCGTATTTGGTTCTCCACTGGGCCACCTCGCTGTTGGCCTTGGACAGGGCACGCTGCAGCTCCCCCTTGGCCTCCTGCTCCTCCTCATATTGTTCCCGGAGCAAGTCACAGTCGTGGCGAGCAGACTGCAAGGCGTGGGCCAGGGCGTTCTTGGCCTGGACGAACAAAAGTAGTGTGAAAATGAATGAAAATTTCCTGGGAAAGTGCCTAAGAGAAATCTTACTGCACTTTCTGAAGTTGATGAATGAGCTAGGAAGATATAGGAATCTAAAAAAAAAAATAGTAAAAAAAGAATAGCTTGCTGGGAATGGAGAGCAAGCCCTAATATGGGAAAACATGCAATCCCTTACCTTAAGTTTGTATTTCCTTCTCTTGTTCCTTCTATGTTTTCATATATATGTTATACTTACCTTAGATTGGAGGAATCCAATGAATATAACAGAATTTGGAAAGACCCTCACCTTTATCTCTTCTTCTAAGTGCCTCTTGAGTTCCTCAATCTGTTGGGTGAAAGCCTGCTTGCCTCTTGAGAGCTGAGAAATCAGCACATCTTTCTCCTCCACCTGGCGCGAATATTCACCTGGAAATGTTCAGATAAGTAGAAGAACCTTTTTTATGGCTAATTTAAAAGTGTTAACGTTGATAATGCACATAAAGGTATTTTGAGTTAAACAAGATTTTATGTTATTAATGGAATCCTAATATCTGACACTTACACAAGTCTGAGAGAATGCCAAAGTATATTTCTTTGGGGCAAGAGATCAGATATTATACCTCTTTCTCCCATATATGACTAGTCGTGCTGTATATTTGTACTGAGTGCAGTGGTCACCTCATTTCTTGAGCTTACAGAAAGAACATTGTATGGTTTATGACAGATATGTCACTGTCCTTTCCTAGATGTCTCCTGGGAAGCAGAAGGATGAATCTAGGTTATGGAATAGATGAATTCTTTGAAATTCCAGTGAGGGAACCATAGAACATTCTGGGTTAGAAGGGACCTTGAAAGGTCACCTTCTCCAACCTTTCCTGGGAAAGGGAGCCTAGATGAAATTACCTAGTGCCCTGTCTTGTCATGTCTTGAAAACCTCCAGTGATGGGGAGTCTATCACACTCTGGGGAAGGTTTCTACAGTGACAGTTTTTTTCCAGTCCCTTAACCATGTCATTGGTCCTGCTCCACTATGTCTGTTTCTCTATGGCATTGGGGAGCCTACCAGTTGGCACAGCACTCCATTTGTGGCCTCACCTCTGCTAATCAGGGGAAGGATTACCCTCTGCTAACCTGCTGACAGCACTTCCCCTACAGTAGGTCAGGATTACAGAATCCTGTAATCCAAAATTTTTCCACCTTTGCCACAAGAGTACAATTCTAGCTCATATTCAACTTAGTTTCCACTGAGACTCACAGGTCTTTCTGACCCTTTTTCTAAACCCCAGGTTACATACAGTGTCCTCTTAAAATACACAAACGTCTTACCAGATTCTGTTTGTAGCCGTGCTCTCTGAGCACTAATGTCATTAATTGTGCGCTGTTGTTCCTCCTCCTTTGTCTTAATCTCACTGAGCTGATCTTCTAGGGAGCGACACATCTTCTCCAGATTTGCCTATTTCAACGAAGAACAGAATGAAAGATGATTAGTCCTTCAAAACATGATTGAATCTGAAGTCTTATACAGGACAAAAAACAAAGCAAAAGAAGGAAAGTCAAAGCACCTCAGTGAACTGTTACATTGTCCTATGAAATTGTTATCCTTAATTAGAACATAATGTATTATTAATGTTCACTCAATTTTTCAATATATAGAAAGGATGATGGTACACTGTAACATGAGGAATTATATTAAATTTCTTTTCATCTCTTAAGGAGTATGTCATGAAGAATATTTAAGGAAGGTAAAGAAAAATAGGAAAAAAAAAGACAGGGCAGAGTAGGAGTAATTTCTATTTTAGAAGAAACTGAAAAAACTGATAAAGTCAGGGTCTTTCATTTCACTGTCACAATATTCTGAACTAAGCAATATGATCTTTTTAGATCTTATTTTAGACTAGGTGCTTCAGGTCAAGTATTTTAGTACTCATCCAAATGATACAATATATTATTCTACAGTTACTGAAACATATAAATTAAAATACAGAGCAAACATTTATCTTTAAGTATGAATAACTTACATTTCTATTTTAAGATTATGTTTAAATTATTACAAAGAAATATTTCAGTACCTTGGCTTTGGAGACAGACTCCATGTTACTGGCCAGGTCGTCGATCTCCATCTTCAGCTCACTCTTCTCCTTCTCCAGCTTCTGCTTCACTCGCTGCAGGTTGTCGATCTGCTCCCCAAGCTCAGCCGTGCTGTCCGCGTGCTTCTTGCGCAGGGCGGCAGCCGTGGCTTCGTGCTGCAGCGTGGCCTCTTCGAGGTCGCGACGCATCTTCTGAAACTCTGCCTCACGCTTCTTGTTCATCTCCAGCTGAGCTGCAGTAGCCCCTCCTGCTTCTTCCAGGCGCTCGCTGATCTCCTCCAGCTCCCTGGAGAGGTCAGCCCGGTGCTTCTCTGCTTTTGCCCGAGAGGTTCTCTCGGCCTCAATTTCCTCCTCCAGTTCCTCAATACGCGCCTGGGGAACATTAGGCACCCTTCACACCCATGCCCTTCTCCTTCTGACCCGAGACCGGCTGAAAGAGGGCAAGGAAGAGAGACTTGCCTGCAGCTCCTTGATCTTCTTCTGGAGCTGCATGCCCAGGGCTTGCTCATCCTCGATCTTGCTCTGGATCTGGCTGATTTCAAAGTCTTTCCTTTGGGCAAAGCAAAGCACGTCAGAGCTCAAAGAAGAAAGACAAGCCCACCAGCCCAGCACCCAGGTGCCCCACAGACACACTCACTTCTTCAGTTTCTCATCCAGCTGCTGCTTATCGTTTTCCAAATCCATTATGCTGTCATGGGCCAGCTTCAGGTCTCCTTCCAGTTTCCTCTTAGCTCTCTCAAGGTCCATGCGCAGTTTCTTCTCTTGCTCCAGGGACCCTT
The DNA here is from genome assembly GCA_013398155.1 of Pedionomus torquatus. Taxonomy (NCBI): domain Eukaryota; kingdom Metazoa; phylum Chordata; class Aves; order Charadriiformes; family Pedionomidae; genus Pedionomus; species Pedionomus torquatus. The sequence continues at coordinate 5,003 of VZRU01014508.1, read as the reverse complement.
CCAGCTGCAATGAACAAGACCAGCAGAGCTCTGTCAGCCAGCTCTAGCTCCATACCTGTCCTGTTCTTGCTGTTTGGCTGTGTGCTTACATCGTCCACTTGCTGCTCCAGCTTGGTCTTCGCTTTGGTGAGCGTATTGACTTTGTCCTCTTCTGCCTGCAGGTCATCCAGAGTCTGCTGATGGGCCTCTTGGAGGGCTTTCTTCTCTTTTGTCAGCTTGGCAATGGTCTCATCTAGGGTTGCCATTTCTTCTGTGAGGTTTTTCACCTTTGAGAAGAGTGGAGGAAGTGTAAATAAAGGAAGTAGCTACTGAAGGCCTATAACTGCATAGTTCCATTTTTCAGAGCAAAAGTGACAAGTTCTGCCCTCTACCTTGTTTTCTGTGGCATGCTTTTCCTTCTCAACCTTGGCCAGTGTTAACTCAAGGTCATCAATGTCTTTCTTCAGCTCTGAACATTCATCCTCCAGTTTCCTCTTCTTGGCTGTCAGCTCAGCATTCATCTCTTCTTCATCTTCTGCTCTCTCTGTCAGCTCCTTAATTTTCGCTTCCAGCTGGATTTTGGTTTTGATGAGCTGGTCACATCTTTCCTCAGCATCAGCCAAACCATCAGCTTCCTATACAGGAATCATGATGATAACATACCAAAAGTACAAATTATCAAATGATCTATAAAGACAGGGGAATTGCTGATGTAATTTGCTATGTATAATTTAAAATATCATATTGTAAATATATAGTATTTACTGACTGGAAAGTGATTGTTTCTCTCTTAATCTGACATTTTAAGGAACCAACTGCAGTAATTAATTGCAAATATATTAATATGTGTAGATTTTAGCCAAGCTTGAATACGTTTTTCCTTCCAATTTTAGAAAATATGTCTATATTTTTAAAATAATTAGTGTTTTGGGGATAATGTGTCTGGTTCTGAGACATTTGGGATCATTTTACACAGGGTACTACAAGCCAAAAGCATCAGCAATACTAACAGCCTGCACTTGGAGCTGCAGGTCATTTTTCTCCTGCAGTAAAGAAACCATTTTCTCCTCCAGCTCCTTCCTCTTTGCCTCAGACTTTGCAAGCTCTTCCTTGGTTTTCTCAAACTCCCCCTTCATGTTGGCCATCTCCTTCTCAGATTCTGCGCTCTTCAGCAAGGGCTTGATCTTGAAGAACAGCTTCATCCAGGGCCAGTGCTTGACATTCATGAAGGACCGGACGTTGTACTGGATGCAGAAGATGGACTCCCTGAAAGGTAATTATAACATATTACTTGTCTTCAAATTTATAACACATATTTAATTATATATATTGATATGTATGATATGAAGTTCTAGATATTATACTTTATAGTTTTATTTCCATACGTCTTTGTATATATAAAAGATTTATTATGTATTTAATAATATTTTATTAATAGTCTTCAGTATATTGAATATATTTAGAAATGTATATATCTCTGAAGATAACTCCCTAGTTTGATGTTCATTGTCAACCTGCATGGACAGCTTTGAACTTCAAGTGTTTGGTTCACTTTGTGGCCAAAGAAAAGGAACTCCTCCAGAAGCTGACTTGGTCCCTTCAATGAAACTTATCTGAGGGGAGAGGATACATCTCTTGTGCTAGAAGTATGTGTTTCTTACCTTATGGTTATAATGGTGACTTAAAATTAGTTTAGACTAGATATCTGGCTTCTGGACATACATATAACATAGCTATATAGAGGATTTAGTAAAAATTAGTACAAAGGGTGATATAAGCTAAAACCAATAATCTTTTCCCTAAATCAGGTTCTTATACTGCTTCATCTACTTGCAAATACATCCATATTGGTAAACTGAATTAAAGATAAATAAATTAAATTTGTCAAGAAGCAGCGTATTCTCAGTGCTGTTCTTGCAAAAACACTGGTGTCTGATATGGATTGGTCCAGAAGGCAAAATAAGTATAAGCATGTCTACCTCCTCTCCATCATTTTCTTGAACTCCACTCTCATCAGGAAGCCCCTGCACATGGCTTGTGTGCGGGTGATGAGCTGTGCCAGTTTGTCATCTCTCATCTCTTCCAGGAGTCCCAGCAGCCCAGCTTTGAAGAACACCTTGAGAAAGTGGATGTTGCAGTGCATAACNCTCATGCATTGTTATGCCTTATCTCCAAATGAGAACTTTATCTGTAAGAGCAAAGTGGAGAGGAGAAGAAATTCTTCATCCAAAATGGTTGCAGCACATACTGCCTGAGGTTTTTCCAGCTGATATAGACCAAGCAGCAGGATCTTTTTATTCTACTTGATTTTCCAAGAACTTACTCTAGAATATTTTCAACATTTTTTGTTCACATTTCTGTGCTGGTTCCTACAAGTCATCTCACAAAGTCTAAGCTAGTCAACATTTCTAGGCAGCTAAGTAAAAAATGCTATCCCATAGCATTATATGTACCAAGGACAGGAATAAGTAATTGCTCTTTGAAAATGCCTGTTCTTCTAGTTAACTGTAGCAAAAGACTGGATGACTAACTTGGACAATTGACTTTTCTATGCCTAAGGGTAGGTACAATGAGCTGCTCCTGTAATTGTCATAGTAGATAAAGCAATTAGGAAATGGAAATTAATCAACATTGGTGGATGTGGTAAAGTCTGGATGGCATAGAATCTGACCTCTGTTTAAAATCTGCGTAGAGTATTCTGCTGGGGAATCCTTTCCTGCAGATTCTAATTCCCTCCAGTACGCCATTACACCGCAGCTGATGCAACACCAGCTCATGTTCCATGGCACCTAATAAAGGACATAATGAATTGATACTTCATTGTACTGCACAGAGTAGAATGGATTTATCACATCTTCGAACTTTAACAACTTACCAGGTGTTTTTGTTTCATTTGGAATAAGGCATCGCACAAAGTGGGGATGTGTGCTTCGCAGATTGCTCATCAGTTTGTTTAAATTTTCCTTAAGAGCAAGAGCAAAGACTTGGGTTTAAAAACATCACTTATACAATCTCAATGTTAGATGGAGTAAAAACACTGTAATAAAGCCCTGAACGGTATATATATATTTTTACAAAACTTTTGGGCAGTTCTGAAAACTGAATCCAAGGATTCAGTGAGAATTACTCTTTATTGGGAGGCACATGCTTTTATCCTTTCTGGACATATATATTTTCTATATTAGATTAAACTCAAACTTTTCTGAAGGGAATTTTCTGTATTTTTTTCATAATGCATTAATATTAATAATGATTATTCTATAGTACCCGGAAGAGAGCTGAGACAGTCTGGAAAGAAGAACCCTTCTTCTTGGCACCCTTCTTGCCACTGCCACCACTCTCTAGACAAAAATGTTTTTAAAAAAGAAATGAACAACAAAATCACAGTTAGAATCTGAAGAACTTTGCTCATCTTGAAAAAAATAACAAATGTACTAATATCATCAAAATTTGCAAATGCATACAGTGTTTAAAGTTACAATGGGAGAGTTGATTTTTTCATATGATAGCTGAATGAAATCCAGTGACTTCAAACTGAAGTTAAGAAAATGAAGCAGCAAATGAAATGTAACATTTTGCATAGTAAGATATTTAAAGAATTAAATAAATCACTAGTGAATACATTAAAGCAGTCTTCATGTATCTTCACATTTAAAGGTATGTATAAAATTATCAGCAGGTTGATACATTTGACTGTATTCCCTGAATTATTTGGGAATGCCCCGTGTTGCAGAAATCAGGTTTGTCAACTAGCCTGCAATACTGTTCTAATACAGTTGTCTGATCTTAAAAAATACAGATGTATTAAGGTCTCCAGGGAAATATAATATCTTTTACTAGTTTGAATGACTGAGGTCCAAAGAGTAGATGAGGTTTTGGGTTTTTAGTTTCTGAAATGTAAGTATTATTGCAAGATATTTTTCCCCTGTAAATTAGAATAGAACTGGTTTCAAACAAATCACCTGCTTCTGCCCCACCAACAGAGGCAAAGAGTAAGGCCAGTGTCTTCAGTGATGATTTTTGGTACAGCCCCACAACAGTTTCGTTCAGGGGGTCCTTGTTCTTCTCCAGCCAGCCAGTGATGTTGTAGTCCACCGTGCCAGCATAGTGCACCAGGGAGAAGTGAGCCTCAGCCTTGCCTTTACCAGGTTTGGGCTTCTGGAAGTTGCTGGACTTGCCCAGATGCTGGTCATAGAGCTTGTTCTTGAAAGAGGTGTCAGTTGCCTTGGGGAACATGCACTCCTCTTCCAGGATGGAGAAGATGCCCATGGGCTGGAAGAAATAGCAGCTTGTGAAGAAAGAAATTATAGATGCAAGAAGAAGAGAGAATGTATATGAGAGAGGAATAGAAGACAAAAACTACAAAGAGCCTTCTCCAGAATTTGTGATCTTATGGTTTCCCAGAAATGGCATTTTTTTAGTGGCTATACCATCGCTTATATGAAAACAAGCTCACCCTTAAGTTTCAGAGTTGGGATGTTATAAAGATCTAGGATGTAGAAATTCACTATGTGTGTGTTAGTTGAAGATAGAAAGTAAATTGAATTAAATTGGTAGCATTCAGATGTAAACAAGAGTTTACATTTCCTAAATGCTTTTTCTTAGATATAAGACAGAAAATTTCTTTAAACATATTAAAATAGAAGTTGCTCAGTGCATTTACTCACCTATCATTCATTTAATAAATACACGCATTTGAGTATGAACTCAAGAATGCTAACTAGGACTAAAATTCTCCCCCTTTGTGAATCATATGTACTAATGCAACAGACTTCTATAGTCATTGAAGTAAGCGATAGACAAAGGTGTATATGAAATTCTTTCGAGCATTTCAACCCAGAAAAAAAAAAAGTTATTTGTTGCATTAACCATGAGTGCCACACATTAGAGTGGTCTAATTTCAGCATAGAAGATTTCTTTTCCCCTTTTACATCTGGAAAACCTGTAGGGTGTGTAGGGTGTGTAGGGCCCAAGAACCTTCTCAATGAGCTCGATGCAGGCAGCCAGGTCCATCCCAAAGTCAA
>VZRU01014506.1:33668-48110 GCA_013398155.1 Pedionomus torquatus | reverse complement strand
GGTGTTAGGTTGCTGCTGGGGAGTGTTTCCAGGTCGGTTTTGTTCACTGTGACCAGGATCGCTGACCGTTCCTGCAGAGCCCACCCAGGCGTGACCCAGAGGCCTCATTAGGCCTCCCCTCCCCACCAGAGCCTCTGAGGAGAGGTCTTCTGTCACTGGTCTTGCTTCGGTGCAGCAGCGTCCAGCCCTGCAAAGCCTAAAAGCATGTCCGTGAGGTCCATATCTGTTTTGAGTAGGTTTTGTAGTGGGACAGCAAGTGGAAGAGTTACGTAAAAATGTTCTAAGTAGTTCTAGTTTCTTATGTAGTTCCTGATAAGAGTCATAGGCCTTAAATTACTTGTGTATCTCATAACGCTTACTCTAAAAACATCGATCAAGTGAGTTTTCTACATTAGTGTGAGCTGGTATTGCTATCTGTTCGTTCTTATCCTCTTCTGTTCCTTTTCTCTTACACAAATGTTCATGAGACTCCACAATGAACCAGTATGGAGAGCTGAGCTGAGCTGAGGCACTGACTCTATAGCAGCCTTATCCACAGACACTGCTGCTGTCTTTCTTTCCTTTCTGCCCTGGCTGTGGTTTCTCATCCCTTGTCTTGCCCCACTTCCGTAGTCACAAGAGCTTTTGCTGAACCGTCTAGGAGAAAATCTGGCCTAGCAGATCAATGAGTAGTTAGTTGTTTGAACCAGTTCAGGAAAGGGCCAAATTAAATGTTATAACTCATTCAGGGAAGAAAATAGAGAGATGCTGAGAGGATGTTACTCATTGGGTAGATTGGCTTGGGCTACTGTTGGACAGCTGTCAAATTTAAAACTTTGGGGGTTTTCACCAGTTTTCTGATCATGTTTTTTCCTTCAAAGTTCCCATTTGTGTTCCATTTGAACTCTGGATTTGGTTGGGGCTTTATATGTATATACTTTCACAGATGTGCACGCACACACACATACACATACCTATATTTGTTGTGCTTCATTTTTCTGTCAAGCACAAATAAATTTTTTGTTTCCTGCTTGACAAAAGTACTCTTTCCTGCATTCTGGTAGACTTTTTGTCCTGTCAAACCAGGACAACTTCAAACTTGCTAAAATATGCCAAAGAGTGTCTTGAAGACTTAGTGTTAAGGGATCAGCAAGGTGTGTGCAAAATGTAGCTCCAGCATCTGCAATTCCAGTAGAGCAGAAACCCTAGGAGAACAAAAATACAGTTTTGGTGATTTATTTTATATTTCTATGAAAGTTTACTAAAGCTGAATCCTTTGGGATCGACCAAGCCAAATAAAAATTTTAAGCTCACAATTGAAATTATGGAGTATTTATACGCTGTTTAACTCCTCCAGCAGAAATACACTGTATGTTTTAATGCTTTCATAGGTATTGGGAACTAGTACTTGACTTCACATTCTGTTACTGATAATTAGCATTGTTCGCCACATTTTCCATTGTGGTCCTTGCTGTCCTTACAGGCACAGCTTTGTGCAAACATAATGCTTATTTTGTTCAAACTGAACTAGCAAAGTCCTGAATTTCCTGTCTTTGCAGGACACCTGTCAAAACCATACACAGAAAAAACAGTGTAAAAAGAATTGTTTGTTGTCTTCATAACATGCTGTTTTCTTGAGCAGCCACTTTTAAGACATAGACCGTGCTGCGGCCAAAGCAATAGGATATTCCTGATATCTGTAATTTTAGTTTCTCTGTGTTGTTGATGACAACGGAGACACGGAGCTAAATGTGGTCTGTGAAATCTGCCTGGGAGCTTGTCAGGAGTTAATGCGGGTTGCACTGCCAGCTGCTGTGGCAACGCTGTCACTAGGTCACCCGGCTACTAGATGTCCCAGCTAATCTAGCGCTCGCTCAAGCGTCTGTGCAGCCCGTGGTGTTGTCTGTGTGATGAACATACTGGTAGAAATGGAATGCAATGTAGAAACGGTGGAGCAGATGATGTGTTTCTATTTGGGTTATATGGATGCTGGCTTGTGTTATGTGTGTCTTCATTACAGGTTTTATTAACTTTAATCTTAGCAAGTACCCCTTTAGGGTAATCAGTGAAGAAATAAAAAATCTTCTAAATTCCAGATTTATATTGGATTCATGGAGAGGAATTGCAAAGTTGTTTTTTTCCCTTTAGAACAAAATTTAACATTAGTCCTTAGAGATCCTTAAACGGTTCTAATCAGACTGAGGTTCTCTTTGAATGTTGTATTATAATTGCTAAGTATTAACTTAAAGGGTTTGAGCGATGACATCTTTCTTCTTTTTTTTTTAAGTGCGCAACCTTAGTTGTGTTACACATCAGAGCAATGTTATTTGTCAATACAATTAACTTGACTGCGATAGTTCTGTTTTAAAAATGAACTGTATGTTATGGTCAGATAAAAACAGATTAGGTAAGTGTTATGGTTTGAGAAAACCCATAAGAATTTATTGTCATTCAGACAATCATTCTGTCACCTGATGACCCCTCCCCACCCAGGAAAGGGGAATCAGGGAACACAAAGAAACACAAGGGTTGAAATGTAAATAGATTTAATGGAATAAAACTAAATAATTAGCAATAATACTAAACAACCAGTATTAATCCCAATAGTGATATAAGACATACAAGAATTATACTCAGCCAATTCTATCAGCAGGCAGCTGAGCGCTCCCAGCAGTGAACAGCAAATGTGGGACACTGCGAGTGCAATGGCTTTGGGAGGAATGGAAGGCGTCAGGGATCCAGCAGCGGGGCAAAGAGTTGGATCACCACCATCAAGGGAGAGCCCACTATGCAGCAAACTTTTTCTAGTTTATATTGAATCTGACATTCATGGTATGAAATAATCTTGTTGGCCAGCTTGGGTCAAATGCCCAAGCCTGGTTCCTCCTCCTCCCTGCACCTGACAAGGCTTGAAAACCCTGAGACCTTGAATCTCACAAAGCCTGACTGGCCATAAAGTAAATATTTTCATAAATTCAGACAGTAGAATCTTCTAAAAGTGATTTTTTCCCAGCATTAGAAGAAAAGTTAGTCCTGGGTCTCTCAACCTGGAACAGTAAGAAATTAATCTTTTTAAGAAACATAATTTTACCAGATTTCAGTTGCTACTTTTCAATAATATTGAATTCTTTTGTCTTCAATCTTACAAACAAAACTGTAAGGCTTCACATTTAAGTGGCAGCAAGCTGTTCAGTTTTGTCATAAGCATCTGCATCAGCAATACTTGAAAGAGAGACTGGTGATTATTTTTTTCCTCCCCTTAATCTAGTCAGATCTCTTGTATTGAGATTTTGTAGGTTTTCCAGTGGCTTGCTTTGGAAAGCTTTATTTTAATGGGCTGTTAGGACAGCATCTATTCAGCAACTGGCTGGTTAGACATAGAACTCGGTAACTTAGGAAACACTACTGAGCTTTTTTCTTTCTATTTTTTCTCATAGGCAAAGTAAAGCAGTGAAGAGAAACTGAAAGAAGGAAGTATTACATGCCTTACTGATCAGAAAACTTTCTGAAGTATTTGGATAAACTACATATATATGTAGTAAAATCTAAAAAGGTAGGATATCTTCCTTTTTGTTTTGTTTAAAAATCTCTCAGAAGTCTTAGTGGGGTTGAAAAAGTAATTTTGTACTTTAAGGAGAAATGCAAACCCTAAAACATATTGTTCTAAGTGAGTCCTGTGCAGTGTTAACCAAATTCTACTAGGCTTTCACAATAGGATTTTGATGAAGGCAAATCCCCTGTTATTTCTTCACAAAGCTTCTAAATCCATTTAAAGGCTGCTCAGTTTTATAAAATAGGTCATGTAGGAGAAGAACTTAGCTCCTCGTGGTTTCAGGGTTTGCTGCAGTTTTGGCTTATCTTCCCAAATATTAAGTATTTCTGTAGGCACATGGAGATTTCATGCTATTCTCCCTGGAATGGAATTCTACGAGTAGAGAATCTTGGCCAGTTCTTCAGTATGAATGCAACACATTAAGTGATGTGCAGTTAACAAATACAAAGTCTGCTGGCTGAAAGTATCATAGATATCATCTGTAAGGACACTGATTTGTCAGTTTGCTCGCATTACATAAAAGGCATTAAAATGGAAAGCAAACATTTGCATTTGAACTTGTAGTATGAAGTTTCTGCTTCAGGTAGACTTCAGGTAAACGGAAACTGTATTTCACAGTGATGGCTAGAACTATGTTCAGTAACAGAGTTCAGAACAAGCACAGCTCAACTACCTGCTAAGTCTTTGCTTTCAGAATTCAGAGAATCTTGATATAAAATTAGGATTCGCATCCAAAAGTATGATCCTCAAATTTCACTGAAGTCTTAAAGTCTCGAAAGTATGTAAGTGCTTACATTCTCACCTGTGAAGTTCTTTATTCATGGTAAATTCTCTGTATTTCTAGAATTGCTTCCAGGCCTTTTTGTGGATCAAGCCATACAGATTCAGTACAAAGCTGTTTTATTTCTCTCTGTTGTTTTAATAGGTTGAAAGTGTGTGGAGAGGATGGGTTATGACATTGAGCGTTTCGTTGGCTATGTTAATGAAGGCCTATTATGCTCCATCTGCCGTGATGTGTTGGAAGATCCATTACAGGCCCCTTGTGAACACGCTTTCTGTACTGCTTGTATACATGGGTGGCTTGTTCATCACAGTAACTGCCCTGAAGACAGACAAATGATTGATGTATCCCTGCTACGACCTCTCTACAGGTATACAATAATCTTGCTGTATGTTGAAAATTACATGAACTTCTCAACTTTGCTTGAACGGCTTCATCTCTTGTCATTTCCTGTTACTCATACTGCCTTTATCCAGTATGTCTGTGGCAGAAGCTGATCACTTGCATGAAGGCATTAGCATTTTGTATTAATTATAACTAACTTTCAAGGTATTAATATTTCCAAGTGGAAAGAACACTTGGTTTGTTCTCCACCTTTTTATATGTTGAACAATGTTTCTAGATCTGTCTGGATATTGTGCTGAATGTCTTCTACAGCACCAAAACTTTCCCATACTTTTTAGAGAAAGAAGGCAAAGCAGCTTTTGACAACAACAATCACTAAACTATCTTTTGTTTTTCTTTTCAATCTTATCTAGATACTGTAGTGGGATTTGTACTGAATAATTCCTGTCAATATGAGCCAAGTTTCTCACCTTCAAATCCTTTTTTTAGAAAGGTCTTTAGCCATAAGAACACCTGACTTGATCCACCTTGTCATGTAAACCAGGCTGTTTTCACAAGTGGTTTCCATAATTCCATGCCAGCACACAGAGTTCCATCAGTAGACACCGCTTGCTGTTTAACCCCTGTGTTGTCTAATCTTGCTCAGATTAACAGTTATGTTTGTGTTTAGAACCTTCAGACACAGGTGTTAAATTAACTTCACTAGTACTCCCAGTATTTTTGTCACTAATGAGATTTTACAGTGTGGAAAGTTGGAACGTAGCACGGACAGAACCCTAGAGTTTAATTTATGGACTGTTTTGTCTGTACTCACTGTAGTCAGTTTGGTTGTCAGGTTTACAAACACAAAACTTAAATGAGGACTGAGTAGCCCTAGTGTTTGTTATTGGCAATATCTGCTGAGCTGGTGAAAGGTCAGGGTTAAAAATTTATTAAAAAATAAAGATTTCATTTGCACATTTTATTTTGGAGACTGGATTTCCCATTAACATTGTTTCTTTTAAATCTGTTTTTTTCCAATAGTCACTTGAATTCTGGAAGAAAAAAAAAAAAAAGAAAAGAAAAATATACAGTCATTGTTCACAATTTTTCCTAATGGAGATTAGAATCATACTTTTTTGTGCCCAAAAGCTGAAAATACACATCTTTGAATAATGTTCCCACATTTAAGGACAAATTATTTTTTGTTGCATGTAGATACATGAAAAATGATTTAAACCGTCTTCAGCTACATTGCAAAAACAGAGAGTATGGCTGTGAAATGGTTTGTTCTCTGGAGTCTATAGACAGGCATGAAAGGGAGTGTGAATACAGTCAAATACCTTGCTCCAATGCTGGTGAGTAACATTAAAAGAAGTTGAATCCTGTATATTCCTGTATTTGCCATCTTTCTATCAACAGAATGGCAATAATAGCCATTATTTCCAAACAGAAATTCAAAGCTTTAGCATGGTCTGCTTTTTACAACTCTCTTTTTGAACAAAATTTATTGATTTATGGCAATCATGATCACTAGCTACAATTTCTTATGCAGGAGCTAATCATAATGAGAATGATGGACGGCAAATTTATGAAAATACAGTAGAACCTTTGTTTTGCTTTCTGTCAAGTTATGAATTTGTGTTTCAATTTTGACTGTTCATTTTGATAATTAAATCAATGCAGTAGCACCTATGGGTCACAATAGGTGAATGCTTATGGGTCACAACGAAATGTCTGGTTCCCTGGTGCATGTACTCACGCTGTCTTGTGTTGTTAACAAAAACACATCTTGAAAATGAGAATTGCTTTAAACTAAATTCTGGTTAAAATTGGTAGGTTCATATTAAGGTCTTTATTTAAAAGAAGCCTTCACCTCCAGAAGAAGAAAGATACTGCTAAAAAGAAACATCCTGTTAAAATTTCTCAGTCAGTTTTATTCAAAATAGTGTCTGTTCCAAGGCAAAGTTAATTTCTAATTAATGATGCTGAGGGCATAGTCAAGTTAATTATAACGAAATAAAGGTGCTAGGATTGCACCCCTGGCAGTTATAATGTTGATCAGCAGTAAGTGACTCCTGCAGATGCTTCAGATTCACCTGTTTCACTTTCTGTGGAAACAGCAGGATTTATAGGGTTCTCACACCTTATCATCTCTGATGTCTGGTACTCAGGGTGTGAGGGCTCTTAAGTCTCTTGAATTCTTCCTCAAGAGTGCATCAGAACATATTCTGAGTACCTCCAATTACAAATCATTATATTTATTAGTAAAGCCTTTCTAGAGGATTGTCTTTTGTAAGTTTCTGTTGTTTTGTTGGTAAGTTTCGTTGTTCCATTGTTTCAGTTTTCCTACATCTCTTTTATCTTCAAATGAACTGGCAGGAGCCCTAGTATATATTACATCAGAGTGACTCAAACAGTAAAAGTAAAGACTACAAACTTCGGAGTGTTAAATGTAGCAGTAATTTATATAGTGTTCGTTTTTGATTCTGCACATTTTACACTGCAAACTTGTAAAGTTTTTGCCCTAGAATTTCTGTGGAAATGTTTCTGTTTTTGCGTCAGATATTTAATGGTCATACATAAATGTTGTTGTTTGTGGCCTAGTACATTTTACACAGGACCAAACAGTGTTTAGGGAAACAGGGTTACATTCCATCACACCCATGTTTTTACTAGTGTCCTTGGAACTTTTTTCTAAATTTGATACAAAATGGGTTCTTTTCCAAAGGTGCATTCTGTTTCAATTCCAGTCCTTGCAGCCTGTGGTGGCACTGCAGGCTGGCCGCTGCCATCTGAGCTTGGCAGCAGTGGCATTATTACTGAAGGTGCTTTAAGGCCAGACCAGTGACAGAAGACTTCACAGAAAATACCTACTTTTTAGTATGTATTTTCAGTTAATGGATAAATATATTAATCAGACTTTTTAAGGGTGTTTTATTACTAGTAATTGTGTTAGAACTGTCTCTTTTCATATTCTGATTAAATCACTTTTTTTCATTACTTTAACAGATTGTCAGTTGGTTAGCTCAAGACATTGTAGCTTGTTTGGAGTTAATTAAAAAATTAAAATGCTTTTGTTAGTTGTAAGTGATTTTCTGTGCCCTTTTCAGGTTGCACAGTTCAGATTGAACGACGCAACTTAGAAGGTCACCTGGCAGTGTGTGAATATCGGAGCCGGGAGTGCCCCAATGGTTGTGGTTACACCATTCTCAGCGCAGAAGACACACAGCATAATTGTGTAGCAGAGCTAAGAACCGAGCTAGAACTACTTCGGTACAAGTCTGTTTCTTTGATTTTTGTGTTAGGCTGGGCCTAAAACTACTGCATAAAGCACTTCAAATACTAGCACTGGATTCTGGTGTGTGTTAAGTCTGTTACTTGATACTAATGGGCCAGATGAATATTATGTGTCAGCATAGACTTTACATTTTTACTGGTTTGAACTTTTTGCTACCTTTTTGTCCAAGTTATCGTAAATCCTAAACTACCATTGCTTGCTGTTGAACTGCAAGCTGACTATATAAAACGATAAAATACCTAACAATAATTGGAGTGAAATTGGCAATTTAATTTTTCCATTGGCCTGATGTATACCCAAAGTCACATTATATGTTTAGTTTATATTTTTTTTATAAATCCAGAAGATAAAAATCTGTTACTACTTTGTCAGGTACAGACCAATAAATTAAAATTCTGAGGACCTCATTTTCAATTTTGATAAAGTCCAGGCAGATCAATAACATTATTTTTATTTAAATTACTAAATAGTACTATCCTGCCTCTGAAGAGGTGTCCTGTAGAGTGTGATGGAAATTGGATCGGGCTGTTTGACCGCAAGAAGATTGAAAATACTGGGGTTTTTTCCATACTTGCAAGACTTAACAAGGAGAAATAAACTTTCTAGGTCAGAAATGATCTGCAGAGTGGAGGAGGCAAAACATGAGATGGAGTCAAGGTTGGATTCACAGAGAAGGCACATGGTCCAAAAGGAGAGTATTCTGCAAAATGAAATTGAAGAACTAAAGGTAAATTTGATAATTTTTAGTTTTGTTCCTCTCCTGACAGTCTAGCTTTTTGCTATTCCTAATAGTAATCTCTAATTTTGTTAATGTGGTCTCATGCAAATGAGAATTACATGAAGTATGGGAAGCAAAAGAGGTGTTAGCACAGCGCTTTACCGAGGGTAAATACAGGCTGAGTGCTGTATTGGTGGGGTTTGTCTGCTTCCAATTCACTTTTGGAAACTTTTTGCACTTTTAGGAAAACTGCATTGTCTTTGAATAAGTCTTTGAAACAAGTCCATCTCAGTAGGTGAATCTGGATTGTATCTCATAGTTTACATTTGTTCTGCTATCAAAACATTATTTAAGTGTTGCTTATTCTTTATAATCCATCACCCTACATGGCGGTCAATTCAATTTCTTACCACCATCCGCAGAAAAGCATTTGTTTCTTGCAGTAAATTTGTATTTACATTTCAGAGTCAGATGTCACGAATGATGTCAGACGTACGCTCTCTGATGGCTGCAGAGAGACAGCACCGGCAAGAGCTGGAGCAGGCAGAGCTGGAAAAACGGGAATTAATGGAGCTGCTGAGGGGGCTGCAGAAGGAATGTCGATTGACTACTAGTGAAGGAAGCAGGAAGTCAACGAATTTCCGCCCTCTGGCGCGACTAGAGAGTGTAAAACGAAAACCAAGGGAAGTTACAGTTATCTAAACAGAAGTAAGCTGAAAAAGCGTTTTCTTCTGATTTCTGTGACCATCTGGCAACTTTTCTGCTTTTTGTGAATGACTGGTAAACTGGTAAACAAAAAACTTGTTTGTTTTTTGTTTGTTTGTTTGTTTTTAAATCTAGATTACTTCTTTATTTCCTCTTGGGGCATTAGACTCGGTAATTAGCAAATACATTTTTAGCTAATGNACAAAAAACTTGTTTGTTTTTTGTTTGTTTGTTTGTTTTTAAATCTAGATTACTTCTTTATTTCCTCTTGGGGCATTAGACTCGGTAATTAGCAAATACATTTTTAGCTAATGTTTTTATAAAAAGTGGGAAGGAAGCTAGATTTGTCGTCTCTTGAGTGCATCATTTACAGGAGTCTTTCAAGCCTGAAAGCTAGAGCCTTTTAAAGTCAAAGATACGTAAAGGTCCTTTCATCCTGGTCTGTTATGGTCTATGTTGAGTCCAGTTCATGCTGATACTTGAAACAGAAAGAAAACGTGATCATCAGTAATGACATTTGGGATGTACTTAATTTTGAGAAAAGTCAGTAATAGCATTAGTAAGTCAGTAGCAGAAATTGATAGATTTTGTTTGTGTTTAGTCTATAGAAGGTCTATTTCAGAGGTGGAAAGAAAGCACTTTAAATTGCGATTCTACTGCTATGTAACAGCTTCAGGTGAGGTTGACTTTTACTTTAGAGCTTCTCTAATTTCCCAGGCTGATCCACACTTAAGAGACTAATACCAAAACGTGAGGTCAGAGAGTCATCTAAAACTTTTTAAATAGATGTGTGAGTAACTTGGAGTTTGTGGGAGGGGATCTGTGTTTTATATAAAAATTTGAAGCTTTTACATGTGAAAATATCAGCTATTTCTACAGGGTTCTTTAACCTTAAGACAAGCCCATTCAGTACTCAGTATCTTTAAAGAATATATAATTATTGTGAGTATCCTTACTTTTCTTTTGGCACATTTAAGGCTACTTGAACATTAATATATCCACAACTGGTGAATGTTTGCACAGTCACTGGGACTTCAGGCGACTTTATTAATACTCAAGTTTGCAACTGTGTAAGAGCTAGGATTTTTAACAGGCCCACAAATACTGAATAAAGGAGGCATTTATGTGTAAGGACTACATGAGAAATCTGTACAGTACAAAGACTTTTCTCTCAACCTCTCACACAGCCTGTTCATGTTGTTTTCAGTGCTAGAATTAAGCCATATTCTGTCCTCTGATGCAGCTGTTCCGTGGAGTACCCAGGGGAGAACCTGGCCTCCTGTTTACTGAACGTGCTAAATCAGTTTTGAACTTTCAGGAAAACATGTGCAGATGCAACAATCTGAATAAGCTCATTTTACAGTTTAGAAAGGAAATACATTTCTGTGCATGCCTTGCTGTCACTTAGAGCAATGCTTTCACAGCTAACAGCATAACCAAAGAGAGAGGCGGCAACCCTCTAGCACATCCACTAGGTTATGAAGGCTTATGGTCAGAGCTGTCTTCATTTCAGGTATTAACAAATCCCTCTAACTTGCTGTTTCTTTAGTACCACTGAAGCAGGTGGGCACGTGTTCAGGTCTTGAGCACTTAAAAACTGACAGAACTCACTCTTCTTGAAAAGTTTTTTGGTTAGGTTTTTTTTTTTCTGGAAAAAAAAACATTCGTAGGAAGAGTTACATCCAAATGTTTATTTGTTTTCAGTCCTTACGTTCTTAAATAAATTGCAATCATTGACAGTATGTAGGTCGCTATAGCAGTCTCACCTGCTTATGCCATAGCACATCCCTTAAGCAGCCGTATTTAACAGGCAGCAGCAGTAAAACAGTAGCTGGATTTTGTAAAGACCTTCACTCACACTAACCATTCAGTGGTCAGCTCACATACATCAGTGTTCATATTAAAGCAGTAGGTAGAAAGTAAGAATGCTTTTATTATCTTGTGTTCTAAGCGAGCAATCTGTTGGTGTCTGTGGTCTCTGACTGTTTCAGCACTCGACTAATTTTGAAGCTTCTTGGCAGCACCAGATTTCATGCTATTAGAATCAAACGGTGCTTTTCTGTGTACTGTAACCGTGTGGTTCTGTGACGTGACTTTATCTACTTTGCTTAATGTGGAAGAAGAAAATTACTTCAAAATTCTGTAGAACTCGGATGAGGTGGATCATCTCTCCCAAGTTGCAGGGCACTAACGGATCACCCAATCCTCTGCTGGGACCACAGAAAGTAGCAATATTAGCTCTGTGATTTTTTCTATAATGGGATCTCTGCATTTGTTTAGTTTTAGGAATTTTGCCCTCATATTTATGACTAAATTCCTCCCTAGTGTAGGAAATCTGGTTTAATTCATTTTTACTGGGTGCTTGGTCTGCCCTCTGTCCCCTGAGTGACAGACATGAAACTGCATGGGAAAGCACATCCTAGGTGGTAAGGAGGGACTTCCTGCTGCACAGTCCACGTTACTTCCAGTGGCCAGCTCTGGAGAGTTTGAACTTCCAGTGCTGAACTGTGGCATCACTTTGGGCCCTCCTGCTGCTGGAACAACCTGTTGGCTTGGCTTTGCTTTGGTGCTTGCAGAGATATTTCCAATGGGCATGAAGTAGCTCATGGCATCGTATCCATCCAGTTACTTTAAGCTTCATTCCATTCCTCTGTGCTGGTAACTGTTCTGCACTTAAAGTTTTCCTCTACTCATGATCTGCTCACAGGGTGGTGTATACTGAGGCATGGTCATCATTTTACCTGTCTTATAATTAAATAGTCCATTATGTTAATATTTTATCTACTTTTAGCTTTTCCAGTCACATGCATTACACAGCTCTGAACAGCAGCTGGCAGAAGCAAGGGATTTTTTTTTTCCTTTTGAATACTTGTTAATTCCTTTTATAAAAACTAAAGGTCCAAACATTGTAGTAGACTTGGTGTAAGGGCAGACATTCACTTGGCAGTGCAATTCCGTTTCCTCCCAAGTGGAACTGTTACTAGTGGACCAGTAGCCATGTGAAGAGTTGTATTTTCGGCTGCTTCCAGTAGCACTTCACAGCTGGAAGGGGGACCAGGGGAGGAGGAGCAAGCACAGTGCGACTGGCTTCCCTCCATCCAAGAGCCACAAAGCAGCTGTACCAGGTGCCTCACCAGGGTCGACTGCTGCCTCGTGGCGTTACAACTAACGTACCATTAGAATTAAGAGATTAAATCTTTATCCACAGTGAAGGAGGTACAAAACATAATGGTACCAAACCTGGGAGCTTTGCAAACAAAATTCAAAAGAACAAGCTGTCAAGTGAAGTAAGACTACAAGGTGTTACCAAGAGTCCAGCAAATCCTCATCCTACACTAAATTGGGTGAAAAAGAGTAACACTAAGGATGTATTTAAAGTAATTAATACTTTAAAGGAATTGGTAACCTTGTCTTTGAAAGGAAATCAACACTTGCATATTTATTCTGAAGACCCAAGAAGTCAGTCATAAAAACACATAAAATAGTTTCCTTAAACTGACTTCTCCACTTGAGAGGTGAAATTCTAGACAAAATAGGGTTTCCTGTTTCCTTCAGCATAAATCTGCATTCCCTGCTCTCTTTTGCACTTGTCCTGGAGCAGAAGATTGTCGGTGCTCTGGACCAGTATGGACCATTGCTGCCAGGATGGCTTTATTTGCAACGGGGAGTGTTTCTGATAGGTTTAGATGAGTTTGAGCAAAAGGTGTGGAACTGGGAACCGTGCAGCTGAGTCAGGGGCAGGAATGGCAAGGGACAATTTTTCTGGTGGCAGTTCTTAGTTGTTACGATTTTAGTACTAGATTGTCTTGCATGAGCTGAATTAATTTAGTAGCAGACACATACAGGAGTTTATCAGCACAGAAGGGAATGGAATTACACCATCAAGCAACAGACTTCATACAGTGAGGTATTTTGACTGGCCAAAAGGTTTTTATCTCAAATGTTCTCAGATGTTTTCAAGAAGTTAAACATATTAATAGATCCCGGGTGGCAAACAGTTCCCAAGATCTCTAGGAATGGGTAGCCTTGCAAGGGAAGTTTTCCACGCACTTCCCTCTGGGATGTTTCTGGCCTGGTGCTTTTCTGCAGCCGTTTGACTGGGAAGCGCTGGATGGAATTTGGAAGGAGCGGTACCAGCCTTGCCTTTCTCCCGGCCTGCTTCTCCAACCAAGGATGGTAGGTCAGGGAGATTTTACTACATCAATAGATGCCTTTTTATAAAGACCTACAATTCTATGCAACTTTCTCTTAACAAATAAACATTGAACTGTCTTCCAGCGTTATGGTTCACTGCCAATCTATTTACATTTTCTACCTTTATATAGACACGAAAAAGATAAAACAGTGCTTAATAGGTCTTAACCTCTGGCCCGTAAAAGAAACAGTAACAATATTTGTATCTCTTTGAAGTACACTTTGTATAAAAATTGAACTAATAAAGGGTTTATAGCACAATTAACACAGTTTGGTTCACTTCTTTCTGTTACAAAAGTTTGAGCACCCTTGTTATCAGATGAAATAGCAAAATTTGGGCATGCTGGCTGCACAGCGCAGTAAGTCACAAATAAACTATACCACAGGGTGAGTGCAGCAGAGCAGGCGAGGCCGTATTCTGCCAAAGCAAGGCTGTATATAGCAGTGAACAAGGCAAGAATTCAATCAAACCACATTCCCCTTCCCAAAGATTTTTCTCCTGCTTCACCAGAGAGGAGTTTCTGACTGGGGTGAGCAGCCGTTCTGAAGGCAAAGAGCTCGGAAAAGTTGAAATCTCCCAGACTACAAGACAGCACTCCGGTCCTGCAGAGACAGCAGGATAATAAACTGGCAAGAAGGGGAAAAAATTAATCCACTGTCCGTCATCTGAAGGGATCTCATCCCTGATAGAGGTTTTTCCATAGCCACTACAGGAGCCCCTGAGGGATATGAACACCACAAGATCAGGAAAACAAGAGCGTTGTCCAGAAGTTGTAATCTAGGGAATTACTTGCTTCATCGTGAGCCGTCTGGACACTTCAGGGTGCAGAGTTCTGCAGGCAGTTCTCTGCAGGACTTGCCTCTAGGGCATTCTCCTCCGCCAGCCA
>VZRU01014506.1:3239-33616 GCA_013398155.1 Pedionomus torquatus | reverse complement strand
AAAAAAAAAAAAAAGCTGAAAGCTTCCACGTCAAGAGCAACACAATAGCTTGCACAAAACCTGCAGATTTCTGCATATACCCACCCAGCTGCACCTGGCCTTCAGCCAGAACAGAATAATAGACCATAGAATCATAGAACTGTCTAGGTTGGAGGAGACCCTTCAGATCCTCAAGTCCAACCATTAACAGAACACTGCCACAACCGTGCCCCTCAGCACCACATCTGCTTGGCTTTTAAATACTTCCAGGGTGACTCAACCGCTTCCCTGGGCAGCCTGTTCCAGCGTTTGACAACCTCTTCCATTAAGAAATTTTTCCTAATATGCAATCTAAACTTCCCCTGGTAGAACGTGAGGCTGTTTCCTCTTGTCCTATTGCTTGTTACTTGGGAGCCGAGACCGACCCCCACCTCTCTACAACCTCCTTCCAGGTAGTTGTAGACAGTGACAACCGCAGCGATAGCTGCTCAAGATTTTTCAAGTAAAAAAAAGCAAATGCACACAACATCTCTCACGCTTATCCCAGACACAAACTACCCACTAGTCCGTCCATTAACTCATTGTGTGCTGAACCAAGGCAGTTCTTCCACATTCCAGGCAGAAGCGCAGAACAACAAAAGGTTGTCTCCTTTTCTTCCACACTTGGTCCCTGTGCTCAGCCGGGGGATGTGAGGAGGGAGAACCATCACACTGCGGCTGTGTTGTACCCTGCTCGCTCCTCCTAAGTCTCTGCTCCTCGGGTAAGCTCATGCTTCACCACGCAGTATTTAGATACTGGCATTAGCTACTTCCAGTGTTCCGGTGCTCCAGTCGGGAAACAGAACTCGGACATTTCTTTTTGGGCAGAGTATAAAAAGCAAAATCCAAAGTTTGAAGGTACTACAGCAGGAAGCCAGCTTAAAAAAGCAAACCAAACAACTCCTGAGGTTTACACAGCGTTATTTCAAGTTGAACATGTCCAGGAAAGGAACCACTTTACACCAAAGGGCCACAGAACTAAAATTCATTTTTAAAAAAACAAACATGATAGACATATACTTCTTTTTCAATTTAACTAAATTTACAGTGCTTCCATACATCAAACAGTTTAACCAACCCTTTATTTCCTCCTAGTTTGAAAATGATTAGTGTGACATGCCATGTATTTGAAACTTTCATGAACCAATACTGAATATTTACATATTTATTCCATGCTCAACACTTTACTTTTCATTTCAAATTCCCTGACAGAAAGCAAATTATCCATATCCCTGCTACTTTCCAACACAGTAAAGTTTCTAAAAAAATAAAACAACCTTAAACACATAGTCTAAAGGAGCTGATCAGCTTTAAAAATATTTATGCAGTGCTCCTTAAAAAAATAGCATTAATACCTGTAATGCCTGTGAGATCTCCTCCCATTTTAGTCTTAGAATTGCATTATTAGTAAAATTGCATCCTCCTTTTATTTTGCCGTTCTGAGAATCGTTTGGCTTCCAATCCAGATGTTTCTTCATGTTATTTTGAGCAATGTTAAAAGGCATACCTTTGTGAACCGATACTATTCCCTTTAACTGCACCCATAGGTTACACCAATTGACTTTGTGCCAAGTAATCACCTCTGGAACAGCAGGACGCTGCTTCAGTCTCCAGACAGAGAAAGTACACATAATAGGGGCCAGGCCTTCTGTGGTTCAAATAAAAACCTACATAATTTACTGAGGCAGTATAAAGCTAAAAAAATTTAAAGTATTACCATAGTTCAGAAATTCTTAAAACAGGGTGTTAAAGGCAGACAAGCAATCCAAAATAAGGTTACATAAAACAAGAACATTATGACCGGGCCTTACTTAAGTAGATGAAAACCCCTTTATAGCACTTTTGTAATGTCAAGAGACCAAAGCATAAGTGAAAAACCGAGCTCAGCTGACAGTGGAGCTCATTTGTAAATATTGTATATGGCCTTTAGAAAAAGCTGCCACTCCTCACCCCATCCAAAAATGCAATAAAAGGCTATCGAGAGTTAGTTAATTCTGTGAAATTCCATGGAGCCCAAAGGAATGCAAACATGTAAAAATTTCACTTCAAGCACATTGAATTCAATATGAAAATCATTTTTGAGTTGAATCGAACTGTAGCATTTCTTGCTGAATTCCTAGTTGTCAAAGTTTTTCTCTTTCTGCGCTGTATCTCAGTCTAATTACAGAAACAAAGATCCAAACCCTTTATTCGAAGGGAAGGTTTAGCCTGACTGTTTCACCATATGGTTGTTCATCTACCCATCTATACGGCCTCTCCTCAACCATGTAAGTGAACAGAGAAGCAGGCAGCTAATAAACTCCAGGCTCTCTAAGGGTACAGGTATCTCTCCTTTTAACTTCAAAGCACGATCTGTTTTCCACTGAAATAACTCTTCTAGCGCACGAGCTGGAGTGGCGAAGTAAATGCTAGAAAGTTTTCTTATTCTCCCTGAAGTCAATGGCAGATTTTCTAATTTTAACAGGTGCAGGATCTTACTTGAGTGTCTAATCACATTACCAAAGCTGTACAATAAAACCCACATAATTAACGTTTACATTTGTATTTTTTCACAGATCATTTCAGTCAATCTTCTATCATCTGCTACTTCAACTGCTGTCAGACGGACCTCATTCATTAGTAACTCAGAGTGGCGGAAGAAAGGAAAAAAGGGCTCTAATCCTGAGAGAAAAAACTAAAATTGCCTTACGCGTATATATAGTTTTAGTTTTCTTGCAGTAATAAGTCACACACAAAACACCTGTACCTTTCTTTTGGCACAAAGAATATTTTAGAAGTCCTTCAAGTCTTAACTCAAAGAGGTTCTTGACTGAGTACTGTCTACTGAAGTCCACAAAAAAATTAAAACATTCTTTCAAAAGGAACAAAAAAATTTACAATTGTACACAAAAAGTCTTGAATTTTATTGAAATTCCAAGTCTTGTATCAAACAAAAACTTTTCTTCAGACAAAAATATTCTCTTGGTGTCCTCCAGATCCCAGTAACTCTGAATTGGTCCTTTAGTGCCGCCGTTTTTCTTTTGTCATCTTCCCAGAAGTCCCCATGGTTGGGCTGTTCCATTAGGTCTCATTTTATCGTGTGAAGGAACGTACATGACGGCCTCTTCCACTGCCTCCACTAACAAACTTTCCTCTCGAGCCACCACTGCTACTACTATTAGCACTTGTCCAAGACGGTCCAATTCCTCCCCGGCCTCTGGAAGCACGATCGCGAGGACTCGGTCGGTAGCCTTAAAGCAAAGAAAAGTATACNCCTGGAAAAAAAAAAAAAAAAAAAAAGAAGAAGCCCTAGGCGTAGCAGCTGCTGTGAAAGCGTAAGAAACAAAAACCAGATGAGACACAAACGGGGTCTGTTTGCTCCTTTTAATTTTCACTTGGCTTTTAGGCAAGCATTTTTGCTTGGATCGCCTCTCTAATTACCATGTAGGTTCGAAGACAACTGAATTGCAAAAATCTGAATGCAAAATTAAGATCTGCGATCAAGTGTTCAATTCAGCAAGTTTTATGGATTACAGGGCAGTTCGTATGAAAGCACGTATTTGACACAGTCTCAGTGACAACTGTTCATATATGCTTAAAACATTTGCTGAATTTCAAGGTGTTTGCAGCATCCTTGCATGGTTTCATTTGTAAAGCGAAAATGAAATTCAAGGAATTCTCTATAGTTCGATGCCCATATGAATACCATGTACCTGCTGAACTTAATGGTCTCAATGGTGGCAGTGGACCCCTGTTAAAATTGCTTTGACCACCTCTACTGTCATTGTAGGTTCCCCTGGGCGTGCTCTGTGCACTCCAACTTGAGCCTCGAGCGCCTTCACGGCGACTGTAATTTCCTAGACGGGAAGAAAAACACATTTAAGCAAACATCGCTACTTCTCTTTTCATTTCAATCTTGACACTATTGAGTGGTAAACAGAATATTTATGTAATTCAAATAGACAAAGCTACTCTGCATCAACATATCCTCAGTATTCTAATTTGAAGTCTACAAGTTACTGTATTATAGATAGAATCAGGTGAAAATATCTACCTTTCAGCATGAACTCAAGTTTAAAAGAATTTACATAATCTAGTGTATTAAGATTGACTCCTATACTTTAAGGTTTTGTGGTAAAATAAACCCCAGTACTTCTAACTTGACTAAATGGAAGTACTTTCTGTTTCTACTGCACAAGGACTTGCCCTAATTACCAGATGGCAGAGAAAGGAATGCAACTTTGTCTTCATATACGAAAGAAACTTGACACTCCAGCTAAAAATCTCCAGGTTCACTGAAAATTGCATCTTATTCTTGTCAGGATCTTCCATCCTTTAATTCAAAAGCTTCATTTAAACCCAGAGATGTATTTTGATGCTTGATTTCAGAAACTATCATGTTACAAATGGTGGAGAGGGCTTTTTATTTTTTCGACACTACGTCTGAAGCATTCCAAGAGTTGCTAAAAAGAAACAACTAACTGCTTTTGTAAAAGAGAGGGAGAGAGAGGCAATGCAGGAGCTAGTAGCCTTGTTTCCATTCCGCAGCACTCAAGAGTGTTTTCTAGTTTTCTAAACACTTTTCTATCTAGTGTTTAACAACTTATTTCAACACCACTGCTTCAGGAACATCTCACACCAGAGTGATTAACTGCTAGTAAACTGGGTTAGTATAACTGAAGTGCTTTGAATTCATTTACTCTGATTCGAATACAGGAAACAACATACCTTTTGAAGCCGGTGGTGTAAAGAACCTGTTCTGACTGTGAAAAACTCCTCGTCCTCCACGATTCCCTGAGAACCCACCACGCGAAGAAATCTTCTGTGACACTTTTGGTGGCCTTTTGGCTGGTGGTATCCCATCTGGAGCAACCACTTCTTTGCTCTCTGCAGCAACGAAGTCATCCACGTGCATGGAGGGCGGCCTGCTTGTATTCTGTTTCCTCTGCCGGAAGATATCATGCGGTCGAATTCCTTGTCCAAATCCTCCCCTGCCTCGTCCTCTTGGCGGTGGCACAACATGAGCTCTCTTTGCAGGTTCGATGTACTCAGATTTACCACTGTCGTGACAAAACACAATTTATTCAGTTAATTTTAAAATGTACTCATACTGAAGGTCAAGCATTTTCCGTATTGAAGATGCAGTTTAAAAGGTATTTGACATTTTGAGAATACACAAATCAGTGCTGAACACAGTGTTTAATCATTAAACTCATCTTACCTGGAAGTTATGAAGGTCTCATGCTTGTGCTTGCCGAGTTTGAACCCTTTTGTGGTTTTTGTGCGGCCAGGAGATGACGGTTCTGACAAAAACGACCTCTCCAGTTCAGCTTGCAAGTCAAAGTCACTGCAGCCCTTCTCTGACAGTTCAATTAAGTCAACTTTTACCTGCAATGACAGAGCTTAGTTTTACCACAACAATCACTACTAGCACTTGTGAAGAAGAAAACATGCTGCACCAGTATGGAAGAGAGTCAGCTAGGGTCCTTTACTGGAGCAAAAAAGCTCCATCCTCTACCTTTTAATGTAGTTGTGTGGCTCAAAACAAAAAGCAGCAGTGCTGCAGCAAAATTGTCTCAGCAAAGTCAAGAGCATAGCTTTCAAGTATGGACACACCTGTCTTGTCCCTAACCTGTCTGCCTGCAGTGAGGCACTCTTTTGCTTAAGTTACAGCCCTTCAAATGTATTAGTGCTGCTTTTGTACAGGAATCAACAGAAGAAAAACAAAGCAAAGCAAATGAAGAAATTAAAACACAAATATCCTTGCATGTAAATTAAAAGACGAGTAAAACAAAAAAAGAGGAGGGAAGGCAATGGTGTCAACAGAAACATCATTTCTTACAGAAGAAGTTAAGACACTGTCAATTGTTTAGTTAAAAAAGTTATTGTAGATTTCTCAAAATCAAGTTTCAAATACTGTGAAAAGTTTTTGTGCAAGCAGTTTGATTTGCTATTCCCATTTTTTTCTGTTTTTGTCACATCAGAGCAAAGATTAAAAAAAAAATAAAACCACAAACAAAAACTGTAACTACCAGGCCCTTTGCATATTACTGCAATGACAGAAGACAGGTATGGAAAAGAAAATTAATCGCATTCTTTGTCTACCTTTAACAAACTGCTGAAAAGCCCCAGCAGCAATCCAAAAGCAGGTTAGAACTGACACAGCAACAGCTCCTCTACAGGAAGGAATTCTGTATGTGACTGCTTCCAAGTGAACCCAAAGCAATTTGATAACAAACTTTAACGAACGCCAACCCCTATATCCACCTCAATTTATACAAGAGCGAACTCAAGAAAACAAACTGTTTGGCCACCTGAACTTCTGATGCTACTAGCTCAGGTGAACCCTCATTTTTAAATCCGCTTCAGCTATGTTAATAAAGCCTTTTACCATATCCAGATCAGTGTCTATTTCTTCAGCCTGAAAGGGTGAGAACCACATGGACTTCAGCTGGTCATCCATCATGTCTGCCAACACGTATGTAGTCCTGCAGCAAAACAACACCAATGCCTATTTGGTTACGAACCACAACTGCAAGCACGCGCAGTGCTACAGAACCTGGGGCGAATGTTGCTGCCTTACCCTTGATACTTGCATGAAATTAAACACACTGGGACTAGCAGGCAGCAGTGACAACAGTGCTGTTTAGACTCTGCTTCTAATATGCATACATTACTGCATTGTTTTAAGTAAACCACAAGTAGTACACTCACACACTTAACCACTTTACCTGTTGTTAAACAAATTCTGAAGAGAGTCTGGTGCAGAAAGAATAGGCTCTACGTCTTGGTCACTCAGCGGACAAGGATCACCTGCCGATTCCAGCATCTGCCTCACTCCAACAATGTTGTCCAGTAAGGATTCAAGGCCATCATCTTCCTTAGAACGATCCTAGTTCAACACACCATAAGTCGGAAGTTTTTTCTCCAGGAAATATGCTTTTGTTAATTTAAAAAAAAAAGGGGGGGGGCAGGGCAGGAGGGTACCACATAAAGCAGTCTATCCATCCACAGATAGTGAAACTAAGATGAAACTAAGACACCTGAGTACACAAACAGCCCAGCACTCCCCAGTACACTGTAAAACAAACCATGTCACCACAGGTTCTAGGCTCCATTTCCAGTTGATGCAACAACCTCCACAGCATAGTCCCAAAGAAAGCACCACCCCAAGTTTCAGTTAATGAGCTCTCTACTAGAGCATTCCAACATCTGAAGTGTCTGCTATTTCTCCTTCAGTGCACCTCTGGCTTTTAATCTTTTACCATAGATGTAGGCAGCCAGGGAAGAGACAGGAGGGAGTAAAGCACTGGAAAGGCATTTGTGACCAACAGGCGGTGGAGCAGGTGGTTTATGGACTTCTAAATTAGCCATCTACTGCACAGGTGAAACCTGTGATTTGAATATTAGGGTTAAGTTTGCAATTAAAACCACAGAAATGTTGGATGCATTGAATTTTGCATGTTCTCTAGTCCTATTTCCCCCCCTGCTTGAAGCAGGACCATGATCAAAGCCAGATCAGGTGAGCCATAACTTTATCTAGCTGTGTCTAAAAGAAAGCTCCGGTTACAGAGAGCCCACACCCACTCTGAGCAACCTGTTCCAGTGCTGCACTTCTCTCTCAGTATTTTTTTTTTTTCACCTAATGTCAACTTGAACTTCTGAAGCCACAATTCAGGGCCATTGCCCCTTGTTTTATCATCTGGAGTTATCAAAAGGAATTTGATTCCACCACATTTGTTACTATCCCCCAAATAGCTGTAAGTAACTCTGAGATGGCTGCTTAGCACCCTTTACAAGCCTAGATATGCCCAGCTTCCTCCTTCTCTCTCTATCCTTCAGGGACAGCCCAGAACACAGTCCATCTAATTTGTAGTGACCATGTGCTGTTGGCCCATGTTCAGCCTAACATCCACCCTAACTACCTGGCCCTTTTCAGCCCAGCCTACTGCAAGGTATGGGATTATCCTGCTCTCACAGCAGAACTTCGCGCTTTTCCTAGCAAACCACACAAGCTTCCTGCTAAATTAATCCTGGCAAGTTTATTGAGCTCCCTCTGGATTGAGGCTTTGCTGTTTGTCACATTAGTCACTCCCCCAGCTTATGCCATCCACAAATTTGCTGCAGATGTATCAATCGTTCATGTCTGATGACAACATCCAACATCATCAGTCCCAGTACTCACCCCTGGGTATTCCACTTGTTATAGGCCACCAGTAACATCAAGCCACTGCTAAGCAGTGGTTCCTGTTGGTGATTACATTAACAAGCTGTTTCATCACTATCCAGTGCTCTCTACTGTACGCATTCACTACCTCTCATCACAGTTGACTGCCTGTGCTCTTATGGTGTGCAAATACCCTCAGCGTAAGGGGATCCCAGCCCTACCTGAAGCTTCTTAGCATTACAACAATACAAACAAAAAGTTAAAATCCATCCTGCATCACAATAGGTGATTTTTGGACTTCAGTAATAAAACAATAGCAACAGCTATTACCAACACCACAAGGTACGCCACAGAATTGTGCACCTATCAAGGAGGGATAGCCCATACACTGTTTTAAAAACATGTTCAGACAAAAGACACAACATCAACTTGATGATTTAAATTCTTTTACCATAACGTGTTTCTCCAGATCAAGCAGCAGATTTTCTGGTGTTTCATCTTTGTGCTGCAGTAGATGTTTTAACTCTGCAGTAGTTAGACCCAGAGTTCTGCCTGGATGAGATCCATCAGCTTCCATAAGGCTTCCGTCATCACCACAGCATCCCTGAAATATTTGACATGTGGGAAATAAGTACACCTAAATATTTGTTATATCTCTTAGAATTCAAATGTACATCAGAGCAAATCTAGTAAAGCCACAGTAATCTCTTGATTTAAAAACATATTATGCAAAATATTTTAATAAAGCACACTTCAATAGGCAAGTTTGGACACTGCATCAAGATGAATGCAATCCTTTCCTATATTAAATGTTATCTGTATCACAGAATTAACTAGTATTTTAGGTGCCTTTCTTATAATACATATCAATACAGCAATTCTCTAGCAGGGTGCCATGAATCTAAAACCTGGACACAACAGCATGCTGTTCTCTTAGGAAATCTCAATGAACCAATATGCCATTCTTCCTGCTGAAAAACCTTCTTGTTTACTAAACACACATTGTGCAGAGCTTTCACAGATTTCATTAAAAACTAAAGATGGCACTAATACTACCGATGGAAAAGCCCTACACAGCAATCAACTGCTTTCTGAAATAATTGTTACTGAACATTTTTCATACTGCAGATTTCACAAAAACACAGCTCAGTTTATCAGAGTAGCCAGTCCATGTTCACTTACCAGTGTCTCAGAGTTCAGAATCTGTCGCGTAAAATCCAAAAAAGAAGAGGCCAGTTCACCTGTGTCTTTGCTAAAGCTAGTTATTACTCGCTTTAATACAGTGTACAAAGCATTGCTGTGTTTTCTTAGAGAACTGTTTTTAAAATGAAAAGAGAGAAAATACTTTATTAGTGCATACATTGTGAACATTCCACTGTAACTTGTTGTAAGAAAACAACATATATGCAAAGTAAATTAGGTAAATTTTACAATTATCAAGTTGAGTTTTGATTACAAAGCTGGAGTTCCATTATTTTTCCATACTAGATCATTGTCCTCACCAGTGCCGCCTGCATATATTTCAGACTGCACATATACAGGTATACATACTACAGCAATACCTCTAAAACCTGCAAGAAATTATGTTTTTATCTTTGACAGAAAAGGGATAAGAGTAAAAAAATATTTGCTTGCACAAGGGCCTTATGTATAAAGCGTCATCAAGCTTGCTGTTACACTTTCACTGCATCCCACAATGCCCAACTCCAGAACTAAACCAGAAAGGTAATCATCAGCACAGAAGTAGCAAGGCTGTGCACTGAAGTTGTCAGCTAGATATGGGATCACAGAAACAACACCATTTTTACCTGCTTATTTTTTGGTTGCAGGTTGTACAGCTTCTTGCAGTCTGAGGAGCACAGTTCTGCAGCACTACTTAAAGAGTGTTTTGAACAACCTTTTATTGACAAGGCTCCAGGTACTACTTTTTTCACTTTGGGAACCTCACCACTTGCTTGCCTCTCCACATCTCACCTTCAGTGGACAGAAACTGGTCCAAACACAGGACAAGGAATTCAGTGTCTGAACAACAAAATACTGTCCAATGTATGTATATATTCTGTTCCAAAGGGACTGAAGCAAAAAAAAAAAAAAGTTTAAAAAAACCAATCCTCATTTCAAAAGCCTTAATCGCCTGGAGGTCAAAATACTCTGGGGAAGTGCAAACTGAATCCCCTCAAAATAGAGGGAATGACAGACATCCCAGATGAGAGCTCCAACTACTGAGTGACTCAAACGGAAGATCACAAGCACCATATCTCATTCTAATCCTCCAGCCTTGAAGTGAGGAAATGGAGTGTAAAAAACTTTTCAATGCTTGCTTTGTTTCTTGCAAGAAAGCGCTCCTGTGTGCATACTGCAGAAGTGACTCAGAGGTGAAATGAAGGAAGACCAAAGCACAGAGTAAATCCCCAAAGGGAAATGAAAGTTCAGATGTCTTATCCTCAACATTTCCTGCTAGATGAATAGGAAATGATTTCACACCACAGAAGTCTTTAAATAATTTTAAGTCATCAGTGATATCTTAAGACACTGTACCTCTTTAAGTGATAGAAGCCATAGTCATGCTCTGTAAGGAACATCATTGTTCGGATACATGTCAGCAGACAAGTGTAACTGCTCTCAGAATTGGTTAATGTTTCCATCAGACAGTCACAAATTGAGGGCATCAGGTCTTTGCTTGGTAAGGAGTTGGAAAGCTGCTCTGATTCAGACACAGAACCTTCTGACGAACTCGGTAAAATGAGAGCAATATCCTACAGAAAATTATTATACACATAGTATAAAATGCATTCTGTATACCAGCAATAAGTATAAAACATACATTGTCAGAAGCACTAGATTCTTTCACTATCCCTTTATCATCTTATTCCAGTATTTCAGTTTTTACTGAACAATAAAACACTAATCTAGAGTATCCTTTTCCATTTGGTTCTGCTAAGGGATTATTGATTATTAAAAACATAAAAGCTTCAAAGGGTGACATGTGACAGCAGAGCCACAACTAAAACCCAACCAGTCATTGGATAATACAAATACACTTCCTTGCCTCGGTAGTCAAACCATCCCTTAATCTCAAAACATTCATCAAAACATAAGGAGCAGCTGAAGTGACTTGGCTTTTTCAGCTTGGAGAAGGTTGATGGGTGACCTCATGGCAGCCTACAACTTCCTCCAGTGGGGCAGAAGAGAGGGAGGTGCTGATCTCCACTCTGTGTGTCCTGTTGCTGGTCACCAGAAATGGAAAAAAGCTGCATCAGGGGAAGTTCAAGTTGGACATGAGGAAAAGGTCCTTCAGTGAGAGGGTGGTCAGTCACTGAAACAGGTTCCCCAGTGAAGTGGTCACAGCAACAAGCCTGTCAGAGTTCAGGGAGTATCAGGATGACACTCTTCGTCATATGGTTTTAGGTAGTCCTGCGAGGAGCTGAGAGTTGGATTCCATGATCCTTATGGGTCTCTCCCAACTTGAGATATTCTGTGACTCTACGGTTCTATGAAAGTTAAGAGGCTGCAGATACCATCTACGAAAGCTTAAGATCTACTGGTCCCTCCACATTTTATATTAAATTACACAAGACTGACTTTCACAATGAATTTTCATGGGCAAAGAGCTCTTGTTTATATGTAAATGGCTGATTAATTTCTACTGACCAACACTGCCCAAATGTCCGTTGCATAACTGGGTAAGCACCAAAGCAAATACATGCAATTAGTAAGGTGCAAATCTACGCCTGGAACTAATAAGAAACTAACAGGGCTAATCTATGAATCAGTTTTCAGGTAACATTTCTTACTTTGCTCTGGTAACTTACACTTTGCTTTTTAATGGATTTTTATGGCAGCAGTGTATCATACACATTTTTGTATTTTGAATACGTTTTTAAGAGGTTTCAGTAAGACAGCTAAGAGATGCACATTTATTCAATTGGGAAAAAGGTGAATAGTGACAACTCAAGTTTTGCCAGCAGCCCATGGGGAGAAATGGCATCCCACTCTCAGCTGAGAGTACAGTCAATCTTTGTGCCATTCAGGCTTTGGTCTCTAATGAGCCACCGTAACAGTGCACATAGTGCAAAAAAAGATCATAAAATGAAAGGATTTACATTTGGGAGCAACAAGACAGCAAGTCTGCCAAAGCAGCCAACCATATGCACTTTCTTCTTTTTGTGTTTTAACAATGTTGGTGGGTTTGGTTTTTTATTTTGGAAAAAAGCAGGCACCTAAGAAATAACCTCATTTAGTCTCCTACAATTATCAATACACATTATGAATTGAATATAGAAAATACCTGATCACAGAGGGACTGCAAAAGGGAAGTTACATATTCAGCGCACTGTTGATGAGTGACATTGTCCCCAGCAGATCGCATCAAAGCCAAGAGCTCCTGGAAAACCTCTGCATACTTTTCATCACCTTTAGTAGTTCCACTGATAAGATGCAAAATAGCCAATTTACAAGCCTTATGTGAAGCCAGAGCATCCAGTAAAGCAAGCAACCGAGTGGTCTGTCCAGTGTACTGTTTCTCTTTATCTTCTGTGCTGCTGAAAGGAAACCAATGCACTTTGAAAAAGCTGTTTTAAAGTGATCAAGAAAACTACAAAAACAACCATTACAGGAACCATGTAATTCTGCAAAATAACACCTAATTTATGAACTTAAACTCACAGTTTCATTTACATCTTGAAAACTGCTTCAACTTTCATGAAATGACTTCTGGTTGCACCACAGATTAACTAATCAACTATGCATTTAACACGCTATTGAGCATCTACTCAGACACAGACAAATATGCTTTAATACAAACAGCATCTAGTTCTATGTGGATAATAAACAGTATTCATTGTTTCAAATCCCTCTGAATTTGTAGTACTCAACCTCCTCCAGCTTACAAACTTCTAGACATTTTCCTGTTAGTATGCAAATCCCAGTCTAGCAAATTTTACTGGCCAACTCTTCTTAATTATATCAGACATGTCCTTTAGAAGAAACAAGACAGAAACAAGACAGAAGCAAGGCTTTGTAGGGACAGCCTAAAGACAGTCTTCCTAAAATCCTCACCATAAACATATGATCTGAAACACACAATCTGAAACTACAGCCTACATCCAAACTTAAAAATATGAGATGGTTCCTTGTTCACATGAAGCATTATCAGGACACAGTACATAGCACCAGACTGAGAATTCAGTCCGTTCATAATGGATGAACTGAAATGTCTCAAAAGATTTCTTTTCTTCTGCTAAATCTACTACACAGAACCAAGGTCAATTTAACAGTTCACTAAAGAAATCATTGCAATAGAAAACAAAGATACCTTTGTAGGTCTTCAACAATCAGATCCAATACAGTCCTCATGATAAGCAGCGCAGTAGGTGAAGCCAAGTCACATAATTGTACACAAATACGTCGCAACATATGCTGAATGGGCTGGCAAGATGAACCAGAGAAAGATCGAACTATCTCTTGGATCAGTTTGGCTTGAACATGAAGATGCATACTCCACAGCTTCCTGGTGTTGAGTGCCACTGAAATATCATGTGGTTCGATTACCTGCAAGAACAGAAGGACAGGAAGTTTTTTCCCTTTCCACTTTTATCACAAAACCTGAATCCCAACACAAGGCCTAAACAAAGACTAAGTACTAACACTGTCCTCATCAGAAACATGCAACGTCATTGTCTTTATTATCACTGAATGACAGGGCACAATTCCAGCAAATCAGGTATTCCTTGGGGAGCATAGGTTGTCACGCACCTTCTCTGCTTACTAAATTAAAAATCACAAGTCTTAATATACCTAGAGTTTGGTATTCAGAATTAAACTCAAAGGCTTCACAGACCACCATTTAAGTAATAAAATGGGATTCCCAGTTATTTTACATGGGACAGAAGAATACCACCTGACCGCTAACTTAAAAATACGCTCCAAATAAGAACAATTTTGATCCTGATGTAAGAGGTGTATCTTCAAAGAATCTATACGATCACAAATGCTTAACAGAAACTAACTCATCCATTCACATACCTGTCTTTTCCACAACTACAAAACTGGTCTAAGTGTTATATTTAATTAAAATTCTTTAAAAACTAAGTAATTCTAAATTATACCTGAGTCGTCTGCATGGGCAGTGGAAGAGGCAACAATTCTGAAAGCAGTATAAGTCCAGAGAAAAAGCCTTCGGGAATTCTCAAAATTGAAGAGAGAACTTCCTTGAGCATTAAAGACCAAGTATTGTTTGCCAAAGTTTCTTCAGAAATGGTAAGTTTTTCATTAACACCTTGTGTAAAAGTCAGTAAGATATCAACAATGTCATTCTGAATTTTCTGTTCATCGCTATCTAAGCGGCCTGAGAGAGGAATGGAACACAGGAGCATGTGTAAGGAAACAAGGGCTGATGGAACACGCATGTCTTTGAATTCAAAAGATCCACCTCTCAAGAGTTCTGTTAGCATTGTTTTAAGGAGAGTAAGTGTACAGCGGGCCATAGAAATAGTGGTAACTCTGTGAAGTGTGGTGCCCATGTTGACATGGAGTCGCCAAGGCTGAATAAGTACACTGTTCAGCTTCTGTAAGACCCTGATGAAGGTGTCCATTCCCTCAGAAGAAAAGAGCTGAATAACTGCAAGATTCCATTTAAGATCTTTCTGTTGACCTGTACAGAAAAGAGATAACATTTCTGTATGTCTAATTTCTCCTGGGCAATCACAGTTACACTTCAGACACGTTTAAGCAGAGGACTCAGAAAACTAATATTTCTATGTTAAGCAGTACAAGAATATCAACTATACCTTCTACCAGAGGCGGTGGACATGCAACATGACAAAGAACACGAAGTGCAGTAGGAAGACCAACTCCATCTGGGGTCATCAAACTGTCAATATTCTTTTATGGGGAAAAAAAAATAAAAAAAAAAGAAGCCATATTACAAGGAGAAACTTTTACAACAAGTACTTAGTATTCCAATTCTGTATTTAGTTACTGTAAGTATTGTATTCCACAAAATTTAAGTTCAATTATTCCACTTTTTGGAAACAAGTCACAAATATGGCAGAACTGAAAAAAGGAGGGTCTACATTGCATTGTGGTTTTTAGGTTTCCCATAAAGCTTTCAGCCATCAGATCTTCGCATTGTGTGCATCTTTCAATAAATATAATGGAGTGCAAGAACTGACATAGATCATAAGCTTTAATAAAAACATCTATTTTGGATAACGGCATGTATTTTTAAATATCATATGTTAATACACACCTAAGATAAAATATGAAACCACAAAAGCTCTAAGTGTATAGAGCACAACTAAAAGACCGCATCTATCTGTATTTTACTAACCTGTTTTATATATTCAATGAGATTTGGAATACAATTTATTTCAAATCTAAGATTTTTCAAAGGTTCAAGCCACTTGCTGAGCTCTGGGGGAAAAAAAAAAAACAACAAGACAACAACTTAGAGTTAACCAAGTAACTTCTTTCAATAAAAATTTACTTAATTTACAAATCAAGTACTAAGGCCAAGTGTGAAATATGTGAGGCATATACTACAGCTCTAGCCAGCTGAAAAGCATCAACAAAAATAAGAGTTCAGAAGAGGCAATACATCTCACATACATGGACAAAATCTGGCTCCAGTCCAATTAATTTTCATCTTATTATCTGTATTATTTGTAATTCAATACTTTATAAAAGACACTAAAGGACCCACTGTCAGCTAAAGAAAAAGCTATCAAGATGAAGGACCAAAGCACACTCCTCTTAATGTATGTAACAAGTTATTAGAAACTGAACACAAAACTGATTAAATGCCCAAATGAAGCCAATCTCTGCACTCTGGAAGTCCTTGTAGATTAACAGTCCAGAAAAAAAAGAAGTCCCAATATTGTGGGACAACAAATTTAAAGTTTTAAAATCTACTGTTCCTGAAAAATATTTAAAAGAATGCGCAGGTTCAAAGGTTGACTGAATGTGAATTGACACCTCTTCTCAGACTGATTTAATGATTTGGTTTAATAAACTAGTCCTGCTTCTCAGAAACTGTCTGACGCTCAGGTGAGGAGCAAAGCAATAAAAGTATAGCAGAGATTTAAACTAAAACTTTGAAGCATTCTGATTTCCTTCAGTGCATGTAAGTTTTGGAAGAAATTATTGGTATGTCTACATGAGTCATGTAAGCAGAGCAGAACTCTGGAGACCCCAGTTTCAATGTCCAGTCATCAGAATCATCCCCAGTGGGCTTTCTCCACATGACCTGGGCCTGATCCATGAGTTAACACAAGCCAGCAAACACACCAAGATGCAGTTTGGAGGTAAAAAGATGTAGTAACAAGGTAACAGGGACTATTCCATGCCAGCTGGCTTAGGGGCCAGAAAACGCTCCCAGGATTATTTATTTGTATATAAAGACTCTATAAGACTACATCACTAAAGGGAACAACAAAGATAAGAATCAGCTCACTGACTAGTCCATTTTTACTAAAACTTGGCCTCCTATTTTCAACATGGAAATAACTTCAAACTTCCTGTAATTATCCAAAATTCATGGTAGTTAATATTACTTGAAAAGTAATTTAACTATAAAGAATTTCCTATTTAACTCCCATTAACAGAAAAAAAAAAATAATTACACATTATCTCAGTGACTCAACTAATCAGATGCAGCTGGAAAAGGAATTTCATTATATACATTATCCAAACCAGATGATTGTGAAGCACCAATTACACACATAGAAAAGGTTTCTTCTATACATTCAAACAATTCAGTTGATAATGACACATACTGTACCTTGCAATTTGGTGTTATTTTCATCTGCTTTACAAAGCTTCAGCAAAGGCGCCGAGTGCTGTTCTAACATTTGGACATCACTGGAAGATTGAACCACCAGCAAAACAAGGATGCAGGCGTAATTATAAGCAACTGACTTCTTAGACTTTGAGTCTCTGAAATAACAATAAGGATTTTCTTTAGGCTTCAGCTAAGACTGGATATCCATTACATTTTCATTCTTTGACCTCTAAAAATCTACCAACAGAATTTTTACCTTTATTAAGGATTGCCATGCATAATTATCATCCAAAATAACCCAAACAATTTTCTCCTATGCTTTTTGAAAAGTGAAAGCTTTCTTTTACATTGACTTTCTATTTATTTCTGCATCCACAAAAGATGAGTCAAGCAACACACTTTTACCATAACTTCTGTATGTTTCACAAATCTTGTTGTAAAAACACTGCTACCTAAAGTAGTAAAACTGCCTGCCCAGAGAAAACAATGACTGTTTTTAACACGTATAAGAACTTTGAGAACTGAGAGATTCCTGCCCTAGAGAAGTGCATAGTGTCCAGTTTCCTCAGTCAAATCTTTTGCTTGTTTCAGCCAAATTTCATGCTTGAATGAAAACTGCCTACTTACTGATTCTTTTAATAATACCCAAAGTCTGACCTACATTACAATACCTTTGTGGACAACATATGCAGATTCTGGGTATTATGTATTTGATTAAAAATGACAGGCCTGATTTCTATTACATCCTCCTGCTGAAAAGTTGTTTTGCTTTGTTTTTAAACAAAAACACCATGATCTAAAAGAATAAAATATTTTACATTTACTTAATTATTTATAAAAGATAGATACTTTTAAAATATAAAAACCTAAAGGATATAAATAAATGCATAAATTACCCTAAAGCTTCTTTGGAATAGTACTCCATTAAGGTAATAAGACTCTGGAGATTTTTCTCCAGACTGAATACATGAGCCACAGCAGATCTTCCTACAGGGTTAAAGGTAATCAAGTAAAGGTTGTGCAGTGTTCCCAGCAAATCCGAATGGTCAGTCTCCTCACTGGCTGTGCACCGCTGAAAGTGGCAGAATAATTCTGAAATGCATTGTAATGTCTGTGTTGAGTGCAGGAGCCACAGGGCAAAAGCATCCTCATTGGCACCATCTGATTGGAGACCTTCCTCTTGATCTGGATCAGAAAACTGGCAAAGTGCTCTAACCAACAAGTTCGTTGCTTCATACTCAGAAATAAAGAAAAGAAGACCCTTCTGTGATTGTGCCAGGAAACGTAATATATCTCGTATAGCTTGCAGCACGCCTGGATGTGCACCTGTCACTGGAATAGACAGTAGCAAAGTAATGCACTCCAAGAAATGGTGACTACGAAGATACCTAGGGGGGGAAAAAAAAATCAAACAGGAAATTAATCAGTAATATTGCAATCATCTGCCAACACTGCATAATAACATTATATAAAATTACACGCCTCCTAGCTCCAGTACTTGCTGCTCTGTGGACTATGAGAAAGAATACCTAATTATGTAGTACAAAAATCTTAATCCTACAATATATAATTGCTATAATATTTACAGGAAATAAATCCCTAAATATAAAGTTCTGATTTAAAAAAAAAAAAAAAGAAGAAAAAGCCACCTTTATCTACAAACAGAATTGTGCTTTATGTTTTATTAAGTTTGCTGTATCAGAATCATCAATACATCTTTTAAATGTGCTAAGAACATCATAGCATATGTAAGAGGTGATTTGAAAACTCTGCATGTAGGTAATTATATTCAGCCATGGCCTACACCACTACTAGCAAAGAAACCCGTCAGCATTTAGAGAAATACTTTGTAGACAGAAACTTGCTAACAGAGAAATGACCCATCCAGTCCTTTACATGGCTTAAGGGAAGCCGGCCTCAGCTCCTCCACCTGTGCTGTGAAACACAGAGCTACACGGACACATTTGCCCAACTTCTAACCAGGGCTGGCTTATATCTTGCCCGCGCAGCACACAGGCAGAAGTATTCCAGCCTTGTCTTACCTGTAGGCATTGATGTGTTCCAAGGTAACAAAGGGAAAACACTCCAGACCTCTAACAATTTTCAAAAATGCACTCGTACAGCACCTAGCACAACTGGCCAGGATCTATAATGCAAATTAAGTGCTAGCATGGTACCAGTAATAATAAGAGGTTAATTTCGTGTTATATGCATGCTAGGTTGATTGAAAGGCAACAAAATAACAGGTACATTAACTATCAAATTCTCTCAGACTTTAAAAGCACAATCCAGAATCTTCCAATAAAGTACAAAGTGAAACATCTAAAAAAGTGTTAAGTCAGCAAGGTCATCCTGAAAAAATATCTGTATCAAGCTGGAAGAAATACACTCTAGAAAGTGAGCTTAAAATTGCCATACCTAAACAGAACAGGGTAAGGATCATCCCTTTCTGGAGGGCCTGTAATGCGTGCCATCGTTGGGAAAGATTTCACAGGTGGCTGAATCATTGTATGAGGAGCAGTTTCCATCAAATGGAAGATTTCTTCAAGAAGACTAACAAGTTTTTCCATCTCTCCTTCACTTATATTAGAAGATTCCAAAAGATGATCCATGTCCATAGGAGCCTCCACATCATTCTCATATTCTTGGTTGTTTCTTTCGAGTCCTGACATGTCCTGGTCCTGTTCTGGCTCCGTGTGATTAGGAAGAGAAGGAGTGTTCTCTGCTAACTGATCAACCACCTTTTTAATATCTGAGAGAATCTCATAGAAATGACATTTCTGGAGAATTGCAGAACCAGCAGTTACTACTCTCACAGTCTGATCTAACAGTATGAGTTCCAGGAGTTTCTGATAACCACTTTTTTCATGCACGTCTACACCACCTCTCAGAAACATTTCTATTCCCTCAGTCATACTAATAACACTATCCAAAGCTTTAAAAGCATTAAGTTTAAGGGAGGATGACACATGATCTGCAAACAACAGTTCAAATAACACATTAATAACTCCTGCCTGCAAGAGTGCTGTTATTCCTTGAGTCCCACATTCTGCTAATGACGATACCAATTTTGTCCCAGCTTTGAGTTGTCGGACATTCAAAGCAATGGGCTGTTTGAGAGCTACCTGAAGGTTTAAAGCTTGCAGGGTCCAGTCTACCAGCTGGGTAATATAGTCTTGCTTTGTCTCTTTCACCTGCAGGTAGCTCAATCCTTTCACTATTAAACTTGGAACTTCTTCTAATGCAGTGACCCACTTTCCACCCCTTTCCTCTTGATATAATTCCAGCAGTTCAGTTAATTTAACTGAGGCTTCCACTGCTCCTGAATTTTCTTTTTCTGGATCCTGGTCCTTTATTTTACCAACTTCATTTTCAAATACAGTCTTGTAAGGGCAGCTGAAGTACAAAAGAGGTCCAAGCTCCCTTTCAAAAGGTTCATATGTCACAGGAGGTACTGATGCCAGATCCTCAGGAGTATATTCAATATCAAAGCTTGGATACTTAAACGTTTCACGTTCCAGATCAGCAATTCCATCTTCATCACTTGAAATTTGCTCATATCCATCATCTCCTAAAAAGGAAGAGATTCAGTTAACAAATAAAATCAATTTCAGATAAACCAGTTCACAACTGCTGAGAATCTGCTCCAAATAAAAAAAGTAGTAATTTATTTAATACAGTATCACTGGTTAGAGAACAATCATACACTACAACGCGGGAAGCTTTCTGTCTCCAGATACAAGTGAAAGCCCCAGTCAACAGATATATTTTTTTATGCAATAACAGAGACATTTAAAAGAATGTATAAGGCAAAAAGTTTTACTAGGGTACAACTAAGTACTACAAGAATATTGTCCAATTTTCTTCCTATGATTGCATCTATCATAAAACTTCTAGCCTGAAATTTTGCACAGGCATAAGTGGAAACTTCAAGTAATACAAGATGATAACTGCTGACATTATTACACAAACAACTTTGATTTTTAATTAAGAAATAATTTCTTTCACCACTTTCCTACAAATTTAAACAGAAAGAGGTAACAAGATCAAATGTTCATTCTCACCTATAAAAGCTCTATCTGTTTTTCTGTATTTATAGGAACTAACAGGAAGTTTTACTATAAAGGAATAAATATTCCACAGCAAAATCCTGTTCTCGAGAGATATGAGAACCATAAATGAGGTGGGCAATGGTGCAATGACCAAGAAAAACTGATCCAGTTCTTTTTGCGCCTAGTCATCATAACGGTACTGTAATCAAAATTTCAGAAACCTCATCTTTTTTTCCTTTATACAACTTTACTTACCTTCACCTTCTTCCTCCTCTTCACCCTCTTCTTCATCTTCATCTTCTTCATCTTCCTCCTCCTCCTCATCAGCAATACTCTCTACAGTATGCCCATCATCATCATCTTCATCCTCCTCCTCCTCAACATCCACATCATCTTCATCTTCTCCTTCCTCTGGCTGATCTTCCTCCACTTCTCCATCATCGGAATACTGACTTTCTTGATGAATGGATGTTCGATCAGGAGAAATGGGCTCAAAGTAATCCTCCCTGTGATCCACATCATCTTCTTTTTCCCCAACCACTAAAAATGTATATAAAGTTTAAGAAATAAGAGGACTTCTCAGAAATCCAATGCTCCATAGTATGTTTTAGAATTGTGCATTACGTATAGTGGATATACCAAAAAAGCATCTTGAAGAAAATCTCCGTGTGATTTGACTGAACAGAAGCAACAATCACTTAATCCAGCAAGACTATAAAGAAACTTGTAAAGAGTTCTCGGCATTTTTAACCCATACAGACACCAGAGAACTTGGCAAACACTGCAGAAGGATGGAGGAGAAGGGCAACAAATAGCAGAGTCAACAAAATGTTCATAGAGAATATAAATAGCATGTTCAAGCACTGCATTGGTCAACAGCTGATATTCTCAAATCAACTATTTAAATTGATACAATTTAACAAAGCCAAAAGATTTTCTTTCAATTCCTTTTCCTACAAGTGAATCTGTCCAGCAGGAGTTACAGCAGACAGGAAACTTCATACTGTGCAGGAATGCAGAATTCTGCCTCCACTAAGCAGTGGCATGCATCGGGCAAAACACAGTCTGTTCACATTCTACCTGACACTGGCATAGGTTCATCCTCATCATCATCAGGAGGAGGAGGGCCTGGAGGTGTCCTTGGTCCCCTAGGTTGTGGTCTTGGAGGGCTGCCATTGAACTGGTCTTCTTTTTCTCCATCAACTGTATTTATTATGAAAATAGAAACTTGCATTTAATAGACTCACAGGAATAGAAGCAGAAAATTTTATTTTTTCAGTGTGTTACTTGTGACTAGGGAGCACCTTAATTTCCCAGCTGACATTTAATCTGCATCTGCAGTATGTGAGGCAGTTATCTAAAGTCACATTTGATGTAAACAAAAGCTACATCAACAAACAAGCTTATTAATAAAACTGATTTTTTCAAGACAATACTGGGTTAAAATTAACATGAACAACTGCCATTTTTGGCTTTGACGCTAGCAAAACTGTAAAACTCTACCAACAATATCTGAGTTACTTTTAAAAAAAAAGTTTACATTTTAATCAGCCATTTTTTACAGTTTACAACTGTTTTTTACTACACAGAGTATCCAAAGTTTGCAGCCCAATAGCTGTGCCTTGAACAAGACAGTTTTAAATCTAAAAGCAAAACCAAAGCAGAAACTTGCTCATGGATTCTATTAATGGCCTTTCTAAAATCAATGCAAGTAACCCACCCAAGAAAAGCACCAGACAAGAATCTACTTAAAATCACTCAAAACAAATCTAAAAGAAAATACAAAGCTAAAGAATAAAGACATAAATCTAGAATCTAAAATGTGAAGGGATTAGCGGTGCATTTTTTTAAGATGGTATACTATAATGTTGATTTAAAAAAAAAAAAACTACATTTTCTCACACGGCCTACCATGTTTTGGGTTTCTTTTCAAACCAGGCTGTTGCTGGGGAGGTGGTGGTGGAGGTGGTGGTGGTGGAGGCGACTCTCTCTCATGACTTATTACCCTGTCAACTGAGCCGTATATTGCCAAAGTCAGACAGTTGTACCATCCTCTTAGAACCAATCCATCTGTGTTGACCTGGGTTTTTTAAAAAAGAAAAAGCACTTAAAAATAACACAACACAACTTCAGAAAAGTTATTTTATTTTAGTATCATTGTATCAGTATCTGCATAAAAGATATAAAAGAAAGGAAAACAAAGCATTAAAGTATCTCTTCATCCCACGTTTTGAAAACTTAGAAAACTTTGAATATATCAATCATTACAATGAATAAATAATTTTTCTTTAAAACCATTCAATCCCTTGCAGTATCTAAGCTAGTCTACTACATCTGTTAATGAAAGAAACATTACCATGGGTCACACAAACACTGATCTGAATGAAAGGAACCAAAAGAAAACTGAAAATTATGTGCTTAGCTGTGGCCTGCAGCCACAACCTTTGGATTCATCTTTGCTCATAAGCAGTGGATAGTTCTGTTGGCAATTTCCATAGGAAGCAATCAAATCAAATCAAATCAAGCAATCAAATCTTCTACAATTCATCCCATTATAGATGCAGACTCTCAAGAAATGATTATCTGAACTACAGGCAGGTTTTACAAGATCCTGCACAATAAATGCCTTATGCAGTGCACTACACACAACCATATTTAGATCTAAATGACAGACATGTAGGAAAGGAAGTTTAAATCACATTGCATTACCTTTGCATTGGGTCTGAAAATAATTGAAGTGTTTTCATCATATTCAAGGCTGTTAAATAAAATGTGAAAAGTTATTTTTCCATTCATATAAAACATGTCTACAGAAATGAAACACAGCAGTACTGAACATATAAGCCAATAATAAAACACTGAAAATATATATAATCTTCAAAACAAGAGTGCAAAATCACTTATTTCTAAAAAGTACTATTCATTAATATATATGGGCTCTGTAAGTTTAGAAAGAACAGAATCTGCTCTTTTAAGCATGAACCTCTATCCTCCCACACAGATTAGAAAAGGGCAAGAACATGAACTAGCAAAGCAGCAGATCAAAAAAATAACAGGAGATACAAAGTATCTGTTGCGCATTTTCTGCAGTAAAAAGTTCTCAGGAAGAAAAGGTAGATAACCAAGTCATGCACAAATTTTGAAAGTACTTACCTCCCCAGCCTATCAAACACAGGGGCACTTGGCTTGCTGACGTTGTTGAAAAACAAGTCCAGTTGAAACGTATGTGGGGATGTCTCTCTGGAAACAGAACAAAAGTAAACATCAAACCCTTTGAGCTCCTTATCAGAATAAGTAGAGGTCTAACAAGGGGGAAAAAAATTATACTCTTTAAGTAATTCCGAAAAATAATTACAAGTTCCACAGACACATAAAAGCATTTTACCTTTTTATGTAGGAGGTTCTATTGAGATATACAACTTCAAGAAAAAATGACAGGAAGGTGTTCCTGAATCAGACACCAAGTGTCTTCACTTACCCATAAGCCCTGTTGTCAGGCAAACTTGTGTGAGCTCTTACTCCTGGAGGAATGACACGTACTTCATTTATGTAAACCACGCATGGAAAACGAACTACATCTATATTGGTACTTTGCTACAAAACAAAGAATAAAGGCAGTCTAAGAAATGTGAAAACAACATGATGTGCTAATATTCTTTAATAAGCAAATTAAGGTTGCAATCCCAAAAATTACAAAATTCAATTATGCAAAATGTTAAACACTATTAAACAAAAAGATTTTTTTCTTCTGGCACTTCTCATGTAATTAACACTTTTTCATCAGAAGTGTAACTAGTTTATTTACATCATTAGTTCCCTTTAATTGCAAGAGTATTTTAAACAGAAACACGTTGTTCTGTAACACAGCATGGATGTTGGTAAGGGCAAAATCTGGAATTTAAATTACTATGATGAACTATAGAGTTCATCATAGGCCTATATAAAAGGGTTTATAACTAAAGAAAAAAGAAAATACATGCTCTAACTTTAAACACTGGCAACATTACAGTTTAAATGTAGTATTAGAAATAATAACAATACTACAATGTTGTGCTAGACTCATGCAAAAATTCCATACTATGCTTATTTCTCCAATTTTGTAACATCTGAAAATATTTTGCAAATATCATTTCTGTTTACAACACGGAAATGGCAAGTATAAAGAATTCTTATGCTCCAGCAGTCCTGGCTGAGCAAACCAGGAAGTAATCATCAAGTCACAGGGGCTTACCAGGTAGCAGCCACCAAATTAATGC
Source organism: Pedionomus torquatus (assembly GCA_013398155.1). Lineage (NCBI taxonomy): Eukaryota > Metazoa > Chordata > Aves > Charadriiformes > Pedionomidae > Pedionomus > Pedionomus torquatus. The sequence continues at coordinate 8,365 of VZRU01014506.1, read as the reverse complement.
TGGAAGGCTCTTCTCACTAAATTGGCCATATTAAGTCTTATTATATTTATACCTCTCTATTATATATACACTCAGAACACAGTAAAAATAAATCAACTATATTGGATGGGAGTGTTGATCTCCTCGAGGGTGAGAAGGCTCTACAGAGGCATCTGGACAGGCTGGACCGATGAGCTGAGGCGAACGGTATGAAGCTCAACAAGGCCAAGTGCCGGGACACACACTTGAGTCACAACATCCCCCATGCAGCAGTGCAGGCTTTGGAAAGAGTGGCTGGAGAGCTGCCTGGCAGAAAAGAACCTAGAGGTGCTGGTCAACAGCCAGATGAACATAAGCCAGCAGTGAGCCCAGGTAGCCAAGAAGGCCAACAGCATCCCGGCCTGTATCAGAAACAGTGTGGCCAGCAGAACAAGGGAAGTGATCATCTCCCTGTACTCAGCACTGGTGAGGCCCCACCTCAAATACAGTGCTCAGTTTTGGGCCCCTCACTACAAGAAAGATAGTGAGGTGTTGGAGTGTGTCCAGAGAAGGGCAACAAAGCTGATGAAGGGTCTAGATCACAACTCTTACAAGGAGCAGCTGAGGGAGCTGGCATTGTTTAGGCTGGGGACAAGGAGTCTGAGGGAAGACCTTATCCCTCCCTATAACTCTCTGAAAGGAGGTTGTAGCAAGGTGGGGGTGAGTCTCTTCTCCCAAATAACAACCAAAAGGACAAGAGGAAACAGCCTCAGATTGCTCCAGGGGAGGTTTAGATTGGATATTAGGAAAAAATTCTTCACCAAAAGGGTTGTCAAGCGTTGGAACAGGCTGCCCAGGGAAGCGGTGGAGTCACCATTCCTGGAGGTATTTAAAAGACGGTGCTTAGCGACATGATTTAGTGGTGGTTTTGGCAGTGTTAGTTAATGGTTGGACTTGACAATCTTAAAGGTCCCTTCCAACCTAGAACATTCTATATGTCCAACCTAGAGCATATTAACACTTTCTTCCACAGAAGCTCAGAATCATGTTTCCCACTGCACTAGTGGAAAAAAATAAAACACAACAACAACAAAAAAAAAGACCACCAAATAAAACAATGCCACAATTGATCCAAGTTCCCAAAATAATTAAAAAAATGAAAATTAAAACCAAAATTGACCTGCAGTCAAAAGAATGAACTAAGATTTTTAGAAAGCTAATAAACAAAGAAATGGACACAAGTTTTAAAAAGAAAATTTAAGTGCGTGCTTTGGGGCACATATTACTGTGATTTTAAAAGAAATCTATGCATATGTCCTTTAGCACACAGATACAACCTCTCGCCCTAAGGGCTGACATATTACAAACAGGATGGTAGAACAAAAGGAACCCCACTATGACAGGGAGCATATCTTTATTCACAGGAATGAGGTGACTGAAGCCTGTCAGGAGTGAGGGCTGGGGGAACTCTTCGCTTTGCTTTAAAAAAAAAAAGCTGTACACATCATATGGGAAACTCATATTTCTGGAGAAAGAGCTGCTGCTGAGCAGGCTGGATCCCCAGTACCACTGCCCAAAGAAAGACCAATTCCAGCTTAAATGATACGGGATTATGCCGTGACAACCACAGATCAGGATGGCAAACAAACCTAATCCATCTTCCCTCCAAAAAATTTTATTAAGTAATAACATCAGAACTGCTCAACATGTTAAAGCACATAGCTAAGGGAAATAAATAATTTCATTAGAAAACTCAGGAGTATTTTTTAAGAACTGCAAGTTCCAAGGCAAGACTCATGATTCATTTAGCTAAAGAATTAGTATAACAAAGAAGGCTTTTCTGCAACATATAAAATACATTTTTATTTTTCCTTTAATAAAAATTAAACATGATTCAGGTTTGGAAAACATCACTGGCAAGAATGAAAGTGCAAGAAAACATTACACTCAATTAAAAATGTTCAGTAAGAGAACATACTGCCCTAGAGTGGAACAGGAGAGGCTAGTGCTTCCTAACAAGGGGAACAGCAGTAGCTAGTGCTTCCTGCTCCCATCACTGACTTAAATAGTAAGATTAAAAATACACATGTATGTCCCTGACCCTGGCAGTCAGAAAGGACTCCAGAATAACAGGCCCTTCATATTTAATTGCAGAATTAGTTCAAGATGCTTCATTTTGAGAGCTGGGGAGGGACTCTTTGTCAGGAAGTGTAGTGACAGGGCAAGGGATAACAGTTTTAAATTAGAAGAAGAAATATTTATATTAGATACTAGAAATTCTTTCATGTGAGGGTGGTGAGGAAATGGAACAGGTTGCCCAGGGAAGTTGTGGATACCCCATCCCCGGAAGCATTTAAGGCCAGGCTGGACGGGGCTTTGAGCATCCTGCTCTAGTGGGGAGTGTCCCTGCCTGTGGAAGGGAGGTTAGAACTCAATGATCTTTAAGATTTCTTCCCACTCTAACCATTCTATGACTTTCTTTCCCTAATGCCTGTCCGTGAATATAGTTGAGATGCTCCATGATTCTATAACATTTTTCTCAGCTTACAGTACATTTTTTGTTTTTCCCCCAATGGTGCTCTTCTTTCCCCCTAAACAGCAAAACAGACTGAGCCCTGGGCAAACCTTCAACAAGCAGCTTCATGGATGCTCAGAATCCCGAGAACCTTAAAGTGGAACACTTACTGAACCTCCTACTGCTAAAACAAGCTGTAAATACTCATTTTGTACACGACGTGTGTCAGCTGCATAAATCTAAGGGAATATCTCACATATACACAAATATCCCTTCTCCTCATTAGCTATAAAACAAGCATTAAGTATCTCACAAGCGGCTGGGTAGGGTCCCCTCCCTGATTTCCTCCCTTATGGACATCTCGAATGAGTTTTACCGATTTTGCTTCCTAGCCTCTCCTCTCCATTACCTCTAAATCCTCACCCCTGCTCCATCGCCGTACCCTCTCTCCCAACCCGCCGGGCCGCCAGGACAGAGATGAGCTGGGCGTATCGCAGGGCCCAGCGCCGCATCCCGACCGAGCCTACAATAGCACGGCGGGGAAGCGGCGGAGAACCCCTCCTTTACGGGCACCTGGCCGGGGCCCGCTCTCTCCCGCCCGGCCACTCGCTGAGACGAGGGCCGCCGCCGGGGCCTACCTTGGCCCCGCTCGCCCTGCTCCGCACCCCGCAGCCCAGGGAGGCGGCAGAAAGAAAAAAAAATGAGGGGAAACGGCGACACCCCACCCCCAAGCCCCCCACCGCGTTACCTCCGCGCTCGGGTGCTTGAACGTGTCTAAAAACAGCAGCTCAGTCGCCGTGTCCACCGCCATCTTGGCGCGCCCGNGCGCCGTGAGGGGCGGCAGAGCCGGGGCCCGCCGTGAGGCCTCGGGCCTGCTGCCCCTGAGGCTCCGGGAGGAAGGCCCGGCGGAGTTTCCCCCCTCAGCCCGGAGGCAAAGCTGCGGACCGGTGGGCGCGGATGTGCTGCAGGTGGAGGTTGTGAGGGGCGGAGTGAGGGGGCCCCCGCTCAGTGGGCATCGCCGTGGCGGTCTGCTCCAGGCCTTGCTTCTGCTTGGTTTCACACGATTTAGCTGCAGCCCAACATTGGCTAAAGCCGTTCCTGCTTGAGAGTTGTTCTTTGCAGCCTTTCCACGTTTAAACCAAACCCTTTTCAGATGTAAGAAACTGTTGCTTCTCTCAAGTGCAAGTAGAACAATTCCTTGCTACCTTTCTGCAGCTCCTGATGTTCTTCCTTAGCATCCAGTGCCACCCTGCAGCAGCGCCTAAGTTGCATGCTCATTAAGAGTCACCATGAAGACAAAGACAACCCCTGGTCAGGAGAATGATCTGGAATTGATCTTATGCAAGCAGTGTGTGCTTATACAAGTTTCGTATACGGGCTCTACATCTGTAAGAGCAAAATGGTGCCATGTGCCTGTAGAGGAAGTCTGGAGAAGGATGTGTAACATCTCTGAACTGCCAGCTGGAGCCTCAGCCACTTACACGTGCTTTCCTTAATGGTGATAATTATAACTTAGGTGAGTCTTGTTTCTGGCCCAGCTGCTTAATGAAATAAGCTGGTTTGCATGCACACCAGGAATTGGCGAGTCCCCTTTTTGTTTCAGTAGCTAAGCTTGCTGCTCTCTCAGCGCCCCAGAGTTTCATTCGCTCCAGGCGTGGCAATCCTTTAGGTTGGACTTTAAGAGAAAACGTTGCATCAGTTTAAACAAGGGTGCGGTTCGGTATATCCACTTCCAGTGGTGAAACTAGTTCAGGAAGTTCCTGTCCCCACATTGCATGTTGGGGAACTGAGCCACAACGTGCAGTTCCACAACCAGTTTTATTGGCACATCTGAAGAGGTGTTTCATGGCAGCACAGGGAGATTCATCGAATGGAATTGCTTCTGAATCCACTGAGAACATGGTACTGCCTTTCCATACTATTTCAACAGATGTAGTTAAAATACTGCAAATCCCATCATGGAAACATTCAGAATTTGAGAATTAAAGTGCCTCCTTGGCCACGATGACAGATTTGCCTGCTCTTATTCTTGCCCCAAGCTGGGACCCTGTGTCATCCTGATGGATAAACAGATCTAAACTCCTGTAATATAGAAAACCAAAAAAACTTTATATGCATTTTGCTAAAGTAAAACAATACCTTACAGCTGTTAGTGACACTTGACACGGCTTATTTTGGTTATGTTTATGGGCTCTTTGGAGACTTCTATGCAAGAGCAGTTTTGCAGATCTGCTCCAGTCCCAATCAGATGGCTTCTTTCCTGGGACAGCCTGGAACAGTATTGCAACCAGATCAACTAGTGAGAGCAGTTTCAGCAACTAGCGGGGGAATTCCAGCCCTACGATTTTATCTGCAGTGTCTCCTTTGCTTCTGGTAGCAGCTACAGCTCTGGATGTGAGAAGAATCACATCTGAATTTAATCCTCAACGAGATTAAATTCAGAGGGCTCTGAATGCAGTGTTACTGATTTCAGCACATGGCTGGGCCTACAAGTCAGTGGAGTTTCTTTGCTGTAACATAAAGCAGAAGGGTTTGGATGTCACACCCAGTTGCACGATTTCAGGGAACAGTTTAGGTATCAGTAGAGAGAGACGTTGTGACTGATGAATGTGGAGAAAACAGAATTCTGCTGCCAGCAGAAACTACTTTAAAG